>CAEFZX010011536.1:0-20058 GCA_903066825.1 Alfaro cultratus | reverse complement strand
TTTACAAACACTTAAAACCCAACATTCAATTACCCCATTTTAATACCCATTGTTGGAAAACAACAAAAATAAAAAAAAAAAACACCTCAAAAAAAAAAAAAAAAAAAAAAAAAAAAAAAAGAAGAAAAAACTAAAGAAACTGCGCCTTCTATATTATGTGAACAAATTCAACTGGAATAATTAAATTAGCTTAACCTACTTCCAAAATAGAGTCGCACGTCCATGAAATTTAGCCAATAACTTAAGTTGAACCATTTGAAATTTGCAGATTTTGATATTTCAAAGTAAACTTCAGACCTTAACTTCAAAAGTGACAAACGTTGGACAATAAGGACGAAACCGAACAAGCTCTGCTGCACTCTAAAGACCTTTGGATTCCCTTACCTGTGCTCCTTTATAGAATGTCTTGCCCTTAGATGATCATAAAGGTTCAGAGAATCTTTGATGAACACAAGTTGATTGAAATTATGCATCTGCCATACACACACACACCCCACAGGAAAGTCTCTCAAGCCCGTGGCAGCATGAATACAACTCAAGACGTTTTATTTAGAATAAACATCCGCTAATCATCTAATTCTTTTGCACTCTGTGATTTTTTATTCAAATCATTAAAGCCTGTTGATGAATTGCTTCAAGGTGAAATGTTCAAGTCCAATGGCTGATACCTTGGTATTGAAATCCATTCATGGACAGGAACATGAATCAGAGCTGTAGCTTGTAACTGACATGGCAGCTCTTCTATGTTTTCCAAGGTTTTACTATTGGATTGCAAAACTGAAGGGCTTTCAAATTGTGATGATCATTTCATAAATGAGAAAAAGAAATATGACAGAATAAGTAATAAATACTAAAAAATAAGCCAGCAAGCCCTGAACAATAATTCCCTGACAAATATAATATAGAAAAGGGAGGAAAGTAAATTATCAGAGCAATGTGTTTCAAACTATTTAAACACAAGCTACTTTTCAAATGTTTGACAAAACACAGTTTCATATTACTGATTCACAGAGGTTAAAAATACACACAAAGACAGCCTTAATTTATAAGACTCTGTAAGGTTATTGCTGTGTGATTACTTATCTAACGTCTAAGAAAACTCTAGTCGAATATTACAAAAATGACCAACTTTTCATCTAAATGTCACCTAACATTGTAAGGAGAAAGTTGAGTGACAGAAAGAAGAGCTAAAATCTTATAACTAGATTCCAAGCCGAACATTTTCAACTTGTTGATTATATAATCTGTGGCTGATTTTAATGTGAAATAAAATGCCTGTTTGCAACTGTCTGCCTTTTTTCTAATCAAGAATGATTGACACAAAGCAGGGGTTGGATATTAGAACTTGTATTACAGGTGCATCTTGATAAATTATAATATAACTGAATATTTCTTGGATTCATTACACACAGAGTGATATATCCCAAGCCTTTATTTCTGATCATCTTGATGATTACAGCTGATAAAACTCCAGAATTCAGTTTCTCAGAAAGTTTGAATATTACACAAGACTAATAAAAAATTAAGTTAGCACAGAAACCATGAGTACTAAAAATGTGTTAATCTACTGTACAGTACAAGCACTAAATATTTGATTGAGCCTCCTTTTGGATCAAATCCTGCAGCTGTGGAGTGTTGCATGGAGGAGGTTAGTCTTTGCCTCTGCTCCAGTGTTAAAGAATTACTGGTTGCCATAATAATCACAGCTCCTCTGAATTGTTAAATTTAGGGAACGTCTCCTCTAATTTCCTGAGAAACTGATTTTTGGGTTTTTATAAGTCGTATGCCAAAGTCAAACTGGTCATCAAACCGTCATGAAAATGAATCAGATAAAAATGAAAATAAATTAAATAGATGCTTTAAATATATGACTCAATATACAATATATAAACACACACACACTTTGTACATGTAGGTTGTGAAGTCCAGAATGACTCCATCTGAGAAACGCTGAAGTGTTAAGTTTTGATTACTGGAACAATATTACTGTCCAAATTAAATAAAAATAATACTGGCAGGTGTTAAGGTGAGAATAGATTTGCTTAGACTGTCAAGATTCTTAAAAATATGTCAGATCTTCACTATATTTTAATATTTAAATAATAACTACACTAAAAACAACAGCAGAGAAACAACAACACAACAGTGCCATTATTCATTTAACAAAGGACGGAGCAAAGAAGCAGCAGGTTAGAAACTAAGTGCATCCCTATTTTTAATAGGTTGCAGAACAACCTTCAGCTCTAAAAGCTATAATTTAACTTTTTTGACAAATGAAACTGCTACTGTGTTGTCCCAGCATATCAGTTATAGATACTGAAAAGCAAATTGTCTGCACAATTATCTCCTCTGCTCCTGTTGTCTTCTTCTATTTTACAGATTGTGTGACCAAGACTATCAGAAAATGGGCTTTTAGGACAAGAAGCTGTTTATATAGATGCATGTCAACACATGATAGACAATGCTCTTTAAAAATTAGAAGTGTATTTTCTTTCTCAAAGGATTCCTATCTCTCCCATCTTGAAGTATTTTAGTGCATATTGATGGCCCTAAATAAAATTTCTGCTTCCAGTAAGTTATTTATTTTTATTGAGTGTATTGGATTGCGTTTTCTAAATTGTACGTGAGTTTTTTCCTTTTACTTGATTCTTCTTACTTTTGAGGGAGTCAAGTCTCATGTACATTTTGAAGCAAACCGGTCGGTTGAATAAGATCTTTACATCTAAATCTGCCAGGAGTTTGAAAAAAACTGAGTCTTTATCATTCTCTAGTATACTTAAATTTGACTCTGAATTTTGACATGGCCTTTGCAAACCCCCTGATTATTCTCTTCTTCAGTCATTCTGTTGCTGAGTTACTGCTGTGTTTGGGGGGGATTCTCATGGCGAATGACCCAGTTTGGCCTGATTTTCAGCTGTCAAACAGGGAGGCTCACATAAGACCCTGCCGTACCTCAGTGCACAGAAGAGTTCGGCTTGCCTGGCGTCCACGTTGTGTGGCTGCAAAGCAAACACAAATTATCAGCCCCCAACCACTGTGCGTGAAGGTTGTTGTGAGGTGTTTGTGCTGATTTGTGGTGATTGTTTTTTTTTTGTGTTACAGCACAACTCAGCTGTGGTCAATCCAAATGGTAATTTTGTTCAGATGTAGCTTTATATGTCTTGTGCTGTGCTGCCATGCTGTTTTTAGTGGCCAGAAGTTTTCTCTTGGTGACCCTCAAAAGAAGCCGTACCCGTTGAATTTTTTTTTTTTTACACATATGTTTTAACTTTTATATATTATTTGACACTTTCAGATTCTCTCCGATATAAACCCATATGATGTTTAGTAGTTTTTCATTAATAGTTTATGTTCAATTAGAATTTTTCTTGCTACAGATAAATTAAAATTGATCCCATAAACTAATCAGATCGATGGGCAATAACAATAGGATTCTTACTGAGGTCTGACCTGTCTGACATTGTGTTAACACACAGCTGAAGCTTCTCTTTCCTCACAGCTGATAGCCTTCAATACTTCAATGTATAAGATTTGATTGAACAAGGTTAGAAAGATTTCAAACTGAAATGATCAAATCAGCTTTTTACTGGAAGCAGAGAAGGATAGGGCAGAGAATGTGAATTAAAAGACCTTTATCTGGAACTGTTATTGTCCACTAAAAAAAAAGATTTGTTTTTTCTTCCTTCATGATAAAAAAAAAATAATGACCTTCTTAACTTCTTCTTTCTCTCTCTCAAATTCAGACATGACATAAATGTCCCTTTTTACATAGCCTTCATATTTCCAAACTTCCTCTGATGTCATTTTTAACATCCCACTGAAACGGAAAGTAACCAATAATTCAGTGTTCTTCTCTCAGTCACAGGAACCACAATGACGCATGTTGCTGTCACCTATATTTTGCACTCACTGATCAGAGTAAGACATCATTTTGTATTTTCTGAACCTCTGGTTACCTGCTGGTTTCTAGAGGTATTAGCAGAATCATGTCTAGTAAGTACTACCAGGAAGATTTCCTATCTATGTTTCTTGGTTTCTTACAGCCATGTAGTTGGTTGGACAGGTTTAAATTTAACAATAAAGGCAGATTTCTGTAGCCATTTTCTGCTGATGTGCATTTCACCCTGATATACATATATTCTGTATTAGGGTTGGTGAAACCTGTCTAAACTATCCTTCATTCTAATTCCTCACCATCTCATTGCCATTCACTTTCTTGGTCCTCCCGGACATGTGTAGCTTCCTTCATAAAGCGCACTGACATGCTCAGACAACTGCCTGACGAATGCTTTCAGCATGAACCTTCACGGGCTCTTCTCTCTCCCAGGAGGCCGGGACGGACAGTTTTGGGAGGCAGTCGGGGTGGGGGGAGGGGGTGTGCTTGATGTTGCACTGTTACAGGGAGTGAACATCTCACACATAAATATATTCATGGAAAACATAATGATGGGAATCGCGAGAAAGTCGTACTAAGAAAAGTTTTTTTTTGACAAGTTTTGGGTCCGTGGTGCTTCTTTCCGGCATGGACAAACACCGACTCTTAACACTCAACTCTGCACAGAAACCACTGGCTGTCTGAGTTCAGCTCTGTCAAGTCACCAAGTCTTCCCATGGCGAGCTTCTCTGACACCTTCAGATCCTGCTGAGTGTGTTTTTTATATATATATATATATATAACCAAGCTGTGCTTGCCTCCCAAGTTTCCTTTCTTCTTTGCCAAATGCAGCCCAATGTAGCAGAAATTCAGAATCCAAATCAGGTGAAGATTGTTTTTCCAGAGAAGCATAACATTAACTTGCGGGGAGCATAATGAGATCTCACCTCTTTTTCTTTGTCCTTCTTTGTGTGTCATAGACACATCTTTTGTGTTTCACTTTTTTGTGTGGCAGCTTAAATCAGACTTATGCTGTGTGCTCAGCCTGTTTGCTTTTGTGACTCACTGTAGTTTCATGATCGGCTTCAGAATAAAACATAAAGCCTCAGAATGGTTGCAGCAGCAGCTGGTAAGGAAGAAATTAGCTGTTGGAGATGTGCTCTTAAAATAATATGTCAGGAGATTTGTTTTCAGGAGAGATGTATTTTTTTTCCCTCTCTTCAGCTGAAGTGTTGTTTGCTCTGTGTGCTATCTATGAAACTCTCTCCCAGTTAGTTGCATTTGTTAGCATTTTTTTTTTTTTTTTTTTGGCCATTGCTCAGTTTACATCTCGTTTCGTGCTTCAGAACACTTCTACATAACAGTCACCACCTGCAATTCTCATTGAAATGAGCTACACCATCTGGCCTATGTAGGAAACCTCATATTTAAAACTATGAGTTTGGTTCAGTCATTCATGTTCTCTATTTCGGATATATAGTGATGCATTATTGGCAAATCTCAAACACAGTTGGTAAGCCTAATAGGACATATGGATGAAAACAGAAAAATCCATCCATGGCATATTTATCCCATCTGCTGCTTCACTTCGTCAGAGGAATTGCGCTTTATTAAGTAGTCCAAGAAGCTTTTGGTTTGTCAACATACAACTAATCTTTCACCATCTCCCTCAGTACTTCCACATTACAGACCGAGTGCTGAAGATTTAAAAGGATTTTGGGAAAAAAAAAAAAAAAAAAGAACACCAGAGCTTGTGGCCCAGCGGGTACAGTTTTATGCTTGGGTTAAAAGTGCCAGACCAATAGCTATCTAATAATTGCGTGGATTGATCAGAGCTCCTCCTTGTTCACTCGGAGGCTTTTCAAGCTCAGCGGGCCGCTGTGTCCAAGCAGCTGAACTGGCTCGGGCTTTCAATTACGGTGAAGGAGCCAACAACGCGAGGGCATAAGCCTAAAGAAGATGGAAGTCGTTTCAGAGGGTCTATCAACCAAGCTTCTACACAGACATGGTGCTCATGTCTCAGCATGAGGTGCCTAATAAATGCAGACACTTGCTGTTCAGCTTGAAAGCCACAGCTGTAACACAAAGTGTCTGAAGTGAGCCTGCTGAAAGTACAGCTAAGTTGATCACACATCAGTATAATTACACCACAAGTCACACTGAAGTTGAACTTTATTACTAAAACTGCTTCCTTTCTCTGCCATGATTAACTCCTTCATCTGTGAATATTCAAGTTTTATGATGGTGTAGGCAGTTTGTATTGTGCAAAATGATATTGTGATGCTTCTTTTATAATTCATGTTTGCAGTGACCTGACGCACACAGTAGAGCCAACCACTCCGACTTCAAACAAGCCAACTTTAGCACAACAGCTGGCCTATGAGGAAATGTTGCCTTTGTTAATGAACTGATATAAATTGATGTGACAGACAAAAGCCTCTGCACATTTTAGGTCCTGCTCAGGTGGTATTGAAGTGCGGCAGTGTGCTGCTGTGCCACTGGCTCCAGTGGCTGCTGAGAGATTTCACAGGGCAACAAAGAGTGGAACTGAAGTAGACAGTTCTGCTGTTGTGAAAGGTGTTAAGTGATTCTGTTTATTGTGGTAATTTCATCAAGGGCTTTTCCACTTACATCGGGGATTTCAACTCACTTGATTGTATTTTTTTGTTGTTTTAATTTATAGAGTTGGATCTTCTGTTCCACTGCTCTCGTCTGTTTCACTTTATTTTGGATTGAATCCTGGTATTCCTTTAGTCGTAATTGGAATATTATCTTAATGCTTTTGAATCGCATACAGTGTCTTGTAAAAATGTTCACACCTCAAGCTTCAATGTATTCTATTTGACTTCTATGTGGACAGAACCACACAAGGTGTTTGAAAAATGTTGAAAGTAAAAACTTTTTTTATATTTGAGGGTTCATGAACACCTTCATTAAACCCAGTCCAGCATAAATAAATATATTGACATAGATATCAAGATTTTTATTTATACTGGACTTTGATATAGATTTCCACGAAAGCTTCAGTGATTTGTTAGCAAACATCAGTGATGAAACAACATCATTGAACCCAAAGGATAAAGTTGTGCAGTCGTTTAAAGCAGGGTTAGGGTAAGCAGTAATAAGTAAGCACTCTTCAGTCCTTCACTCAAAGAAGGAAATACCATTCGAACCTACCAAGACATGGGTGTCCTCTGACAAGCAAGGAAAAGCAGCCAAGAGAGGCTCATGATAACTGTTGAGACATTTTAGAAATCTAATCTAAAATGTTTTAGAAATCTCCCAGTTCAGGTGGGAGTGGCTGTCAACAAGAGAGCTATTAGCTGTGCACTCTTCAAATGTAGCTTGTACAGAAAAGTGGCAGGATGATTGCCATTGTTGGGAAAAACAAACATAAGATCTCTTACAGATGAGGCTTTTTGCTTTATGAAAAATATTCCTGTAAAAAAAAAAAAAAGCTATAAAAGTGGTCAAAATAACTCTCAGAGGCACCCTATAAAGAAAATAGAACTTATTTAAAATACATTTAGGTTACATGGAAATTCAATTTGCCACTTTTAGTTAACATTGTTCCTATTGGAATAGCTGTATAATATAAATGCATTTTAAACATTTTCCGTTTATTCACATTGGGCCTGTAGTACTTCAGGCCCAATGTAGTCAAAAATTACTACATTGGGTAATTTTTCCCTTTTGCTCTCTCATTTTCATTGTTAACATGCATAAGATGTCAGTACATCTGTTGCATCAATGCAGGTCCTACTTGATTCAAATAAGCATTTTAAGTTTCTTAAAATGCCTGCAGTCAGTAAGGGGGCATAACAAGACACATGAAAGACAATGCTCTGGTCAAATGATGCCAAAATGCAAATGTTTACCCTTTCCTATAGATATGAGTGCACTATACATTAAAACATGGTGTTGTCAGCATCATGCTTCAACTGGGACAGAGAAGATTGTCTGAGTTGATGGAAAGATTATTACATCTAGGGCAATTGTGAAAGAAAACGCACAAGACTACAAAATACTGAAGACTACAGAGCACAAGCACAATTAAAGGGATTGGATCTAAGTGAATTCATGCTTAAGAATAATTCTGTGAAAATACAGATCTACATTCACTTAAGAACATGGGGTAAAAGTGGAAGGTATACACTCGATCCATGCTGACTGAGCTGGATGCTGTCTATTTTGCAAAGATGAAATGGGTAAATATTTTAGTCTGTAGAAGTGAAATAAGTGAAATCTTTTTTTATTTTTTTTTTCAAATTGAAAACCATAAATCTTTCCTTCACTTCACAATCATGCCGTTATTCATCTTGGTCTGCCATATGGCATCCTTACAAAATACATTCAAATTTGTATTTGTAACCTAAGAGAGCATGAATCGGTTTGTTAGCTCAACACATTCAGTTGATGTTGACAGATACAGCTTCTTAAAATTATTTTAATACGAATCTTTTTTCCACCGCACTGTTGCGTTTGCGAGCTTGAATTTATCAAAGCTACGTCAATTTTTTACTACCATTATTATTGATATTCCAATCACTAACTCCTGTAACAATTGCTATTATGGAATCATCCATCTGTTTAATTGCTGTTGCTAAATGTGATGACAGTCTTATTGATGAGGCAACTTAATTCCAACAGCTGATGAGGCTGGATCAGTGGGCCGCTGAGAGTGGGAATGAATTTCAGTGAGTGCTCTCGTGTCAATTGTTTCTTTCTTCAGTAGAAAGAGTTTGTTTTGCATTGTCTGGACACCTATATCCCATTTAACAGCTTCACTTCACACCAGTAATCCTCTCACTCTAAGCCCTGAAAATCACGCATTAGGCCTCCATTTGTTTAGATGTAATGATCAAATTCATCCCCGTCCATTTAACTCCAAGGGTTGAGATTTACAAAGGATTAGAGCTGAGAAATCAATTCGCTTTCTCTTGGATGTCTGGTAATCCAGTTTGGAGACATGTTTGTGCTGTTGTAATCTAATGAGTGCGGCAGTACATGACACCTTTGTTGGAATTCAAAGGGAGAGGTAGGCTAAAATATGTAGGAAACAGAGTCTGCGTCGCTGCTACCAGGGTCTTTTTTCTTATCATTAAAAGAAGATCCTTCGTCTGGTGATTTCAAATAACAATCTGATGGTTTGCAGGCCATGCTGAGCTTCAAAAATCTAACGCCTGACAACTACAAAGTGAATATTGTATTGTTGTATTGATGTATGAACGACAGCCAAGAAACACCTCTCCTAAGAAAGAAAGCTTCTCCAGTCAGTAACAAGGCTTTATGTATCCCACTGCAGCTGTTTGATTATTCCCAAATAAATGTCTATGATTAATTCCAGTATAGAAGAAGGGAAAAGTACGCATTTTGTTCTACTTTTCCAACTCGTCCAAGTTGTTTTGTTGTAAATGACTCTGTCAGTGATGGTATGACCTTTGGAAGGTGTACAACTAGCTTACTGGTAGATCATAAATCTTTGCAGCCCAGTCTGGACATCGGACCAAGTTGTACCAAGCTGTGCAGATAATTGCAAAAAAAAAAAAAAAAAAGAGTTCCTTAAAACAATATCATACTTTTATAAAAGGTGAGAGCAGACTTGGACTAAGAACTAAGAACGTTCAGTTGTAAATGTTAATAAAATCATATTTGGGCATCCGATTTAATATTTACTATGCATGGATAAGGTAAGACATGTCATGATGCGAATCACAAGCTGTGCAGGGACCCATGAATAATAAGAAAAATTGAAGACTGGGGGAATAAATAATAAATGAATGTCAATATTTCTAATAACTGCGTTTGCAAGAAGATAGAATAAAAGAGGAATAAAGAGGAATAAAAATGAATTAAACATTACTATTTAAGTAGAAAATCTTTGGAAAGATGTGGTTTTTGACTCAAGAAACCAAATACAATGATCTATCTATTTTAGATGGTTTACCGAGCAAGTATACAGAAATCCATTCATTCAGAATAAAGAATATTGTGCATATTTCTCTCCAGAATCAAAATGAGGTAATTGAGATTTAAGTTTAAGATTTTTGGCTTTAACTTAAGTGTTTTTAAATATATGTATAGTCAAGTAGTATTCTCTTATGCAGGGCCAGACTGAGGTAAAATAAGACTTTGTTTCACCAGCAGGACAGAGGAGGGGGAAAAAAAAACAAAACTTGTCTACATGATGGACCACTTTCTTTTTACATCAGTGTCACTCCATACAGTCTTAACGGTTTGTAATTAGGAAGTAGATCTGCAAGATACACAGAAGGGCTTCCCCTGAAGAGCAGTATGATGTGCAGGCTTTATGGTTGCAAACATGGGCAGGATATCATTCTGGCAATTAATTTGTATAAATAACAGCACAAGTTGTTTCCCCTCATTGACTGTTGTGGGTTTGTACTTTTAAAAATGACTTTTTTTCTAGGAAGAACTTATAGAGATAAACAAAAAAGTTAAGCTTCCTCTTGTTTTTCTTTGATTTAATTTCTGTTGATGAAGAAAAAATAATCTTTAAAGCAGTAAACAAGGCTTTAAAGATCAGTAGCAGCATGAAAACATGCTTGTTTTGATTAAAATTGTAATGTTTTCTTAAGAAATTAACCACAGCATTGTTTTAAAATTTTAATTTACAAAAAAAATAAAAATCTTGAACTCTACTGCTTATTATGACAGTTGTTAAACACTTATAGCAGCATCTTCTGCTTGTAAGTTCCTCTGACATGAGTTTTTTCTCAGTATCAGGGTCGGAGTGGGATTCATTTTCCAGGAGCTTCTTGCCTCAGATTGGCCCACTTAGGTTTGCAGTAACTTAAAACAAAAACAAACAAACAAAAAAACATTCTTGGAAATATTGCCTGAGATTAAAAGTAAGTCAATAACTTATTTATTGACTTATTTACTTAAATTTACTCATTTATTTTTCTTTTAAAATATCCTCAAACCCATTCAAATGTGAACAAGGTTTCCTTGTAGTTTCAAATTTTGTTCTCTTAACAAGCAAAAGAGTTTATGTATATCCTCAGCAGTTATTGCATTGTGTGGCCTCTCTTGTCGGCTAGTTCCTTTTTTATCTTTATCTTCAAAGTTCAAACTTTATTCCTGTGATTCCTGCTTGTTCTGACTCACCACCAACAGCCTAGGTTATTTGGATACTTATTTTTCTCTGATGAATGAAATTGTCTTTATTTGGGTCATGATAATGTTATCTTTAATTTTAGATAATACTAAACATAAATTGGACAAAAAAGTAAAAACAGAAGGAATACGTCAGACGACAATTAACTTTTATAGCAAGGTGCCATAATCCTGGAAACTATACTAGATGCAATGAGTCTGGTCTGTCTTTATTTCATTCCAGTCATTGACTTAAATTAACACCGGCCCTTATGGCCCATAAACCCAGTGGGCCCACTGGGATTTTTCCTGCTTCTCCTGGTTAGCTTCTCTGAGACTGCTCAGAATATGCACAGAAAATTTTGACCTCATATTGTAGACTCGCTGAGACTAAAGATCAAGTCATTTTGGGTGAATTTTATTGATCAGAACTAATATTATGCTTTTAACAGTTGACTCACATGTCTTCTTCATCCCTGTAATGCTTTTAGCAGTACTTGAAATTTGTCTCTTGGTTTTACTAGTGAAAAGTAAAACACACTCCTTATGCACAATAGTGAGTTAACATTTGGTGTAGCAATTGTTTTATAATCACTGGTTATTCTTTATACTCAACTCAGGTTATTTTTTTTTTTATTTCAGATACTATGCAGATCTAAATCATGCCAACATGTATCAACAAAAGACTTATAGGGGACAACATGATGGGAATATGTCATTAATATTCTAAATGGAATGAAGCTGGGTCTTTATGTGAGACTAAATATGCAGATTTACATGACCTCTGTGTTTGTACAGCCAATTTTAAACACACACTGCTTTCAAATAGGTTAGAAACAACCGAATGTGTCAATATTATATTCTAATTATATTGCTGGTGCTTCACAGTTGCCAACTGTATTGTAACAGAAATCTGTCAAGTCTGACCTGTTGCAGTCACATTAACAGATGCACAGCTGCATTGGGTTAATTTGGCATACGATACGATCAGCTTGTCAGAGGAATCAAATAAATTGCACAGTTGAATAAAAAAAAATAAATAAATAACATCACTCTCCCGGGGCATCAAACACCACAATTTATAATTAGCTTCAGCAACCAGGCTTTTTTTTTCTGCTTCTGTAAAAAGCAAACAAACCACTAACTCAGTTTAAAACAGCGATTGAACTGCACAGAATCATCCGCACGGCTTCTGATTAAAGCAAAATCTTAAATTCTACTCCCATCCAGCTTCATTATAGTTTTACAGTAATCCAATGTAGCCTGTTTGTTAGATTTTTGTGGCAGAGCAGCATCTTGTTGCGAGAAAATTGTAAAAGGACTTGCACAGTTTGAGATGTTGATGTGACTTCTGATTTCTGAATTAGCTTTGTGGGAGTGATGAGTAAGAGTGGAGTTAAAAAATTTTAATGAGTTTAAAACAAGTAAACTTATCACAGTCCAATGCAGACCAACTGACAGCCTGCTTTGGGTCAGAACAAATTATTTGGAGATGGGCCTTCACCCAAGACATTCATTAATATGTAACTACTTTGAAATTTGATTGATTTTGCAATCATGTTTTAAAAAAAAGTACATATTTTTAATCTTCCCTTCTTCCCCATCATTTCAGATCCATGCTTTATGATTTTTTTTATTTATTTTTTTTCATTTGACACCTTAGAACTGGTTCATCAAAAATATAAATAACTTTTAAATAAACTTTTATGGTTTCAATGTATTATTCTGTAATAATTTTTAATTTGTGCAGAAAATTGACATCATCATTCAAAACTTTTCCTTCTGTTCGCTGATTGGTTCGCTAGAAAATCTCCTGGAGAAAATCCGAGTGAAAGGGAGAAAGTCCAGACATTACTGTAAGCAAGATATTTTGTCAAGTAGAATTTCACAGGAAGGCAATGGCTGGGCTAAGCTGCACAGCAACTGAGCTGCAGTTCAAAATCACTTAGATGGGATTAAAACAAAGGTGGTACTTTTCTGTAGCACCTGAGAGAGGTATTAATTTGTGAAGTGGAGAGATACAATAATTTTATATCTTCAGCACATTTAAATACATTTATAAAATGACAAATCATTTCAATTAATACATGTTTTTCTGTTTTTTTAATATGCTGAAGACACAGATGGATGAATTTATTTGATACATGCATCTAAAGTTTTGTTAACAGTTTCACATAAATATATATTTTGGGTCATTTTAATTTATTGAATTGTGGCACGTTTGGCTTTCCGTACTTACTTATTTTAGGTTACTGCTTGTGTGATATGATTATATTTGACATTTAAACACCATGGACAGAATCTTCCTCAAGAAAAACTGCTTTATATACAACTTTGCATCGACCAAAGGAGGCAGGAACATCAATATACAAATACACAGTGCAGGTATTAATGTTTACCAGCCTCTAAACGTTGCTTCTGATTTTTCTAGTAACATTAGAGCCGAGGACACAGACATGAGAGGCCAGCTGTTAGCCTAGTTTAAACCAGCCCCCTTTTGAGCTGCATGGGAAGACAATGACCAGGCTAGTTGTCTGTAGATAAAAGTGGAAATAGAGAGAACTGTATTTATTTTTGCTTTCCGTTTAACTCATAAAATCGGAACGCAGATATGTGATTTACGTCAGACTTCTGGGTGCATTACCGCCACCTACTGGTTTGGCGTGTGGCTCAAAATGTCAATTTTATTTTTTACAAATATTATATTCTATTAAATAACTTTGTGTGCCCCCAAATACCCACGAATACTCTCCTTCAGCAAACACCACTTTTAATTTGCTTAGTTTTGAGTTGCAGACGATATTGATTTTAGATGCACACTTACATGCGTGGCTTGCAAAATAAAAATGTTTTCACTACAGCTTACAACTGTTTGTGAGAGGAGCGGCCTTTTTGAAACGTAACAGTAGCCCCACAAGTTGTAATTGGGGGTAGTCAGAGTTATTCCCAGTTTTCCAGTGGAAAATCTGACTTAGAAGTGCATTCCAGTTTAATTTTTCCAACTGGGAAGTAAGAATTTTCCAGTTTTGAGCGCAACTGTAACGCAGCATTAGTCTATAACACCGGCTTGAGGCGTGTCCCTCAGGTGACGGATGTGGTTCAGTTTCTTTATCATAACTGATGGAGGCTGCCTGAACCAGAGAAGAACAGATTGATGCTATGTGTTTTCCTGCCTGCAGAGCACAGAACATTTTATATTTAGCTGGTGTGTCTTAATAAACTCAAAGTCAAAAGTTGCATCAGCAGACAAACCATTTCTGTGTTTGGGATTGGAGCTGTAGGGGGTTCTGGGAACTGGGAAGATAAAATAAATAAGTGGTTTTATGTAACTTAAAATAATTAGGAATATGTTTGTTTTTTATATTATTTTTTATCACAGACAGTCCTGTTTCTATCATGAGACTTGGACAATTAACAAGATTTACCCCCCATCCTCTCTGTGCTTCTCCCCTTTAATTTCAGAGGTGTGTCCTAGTGAAGCATGATGGAGATTAACGCCAATATGACAAGTGTCTGAGGGACTGAATGTTGGCACTTTAACAGATCAACTGGCCTTTAAAGTAATGTCATGTCTGGAAAGGGCCTCTGTGGCACTTCACTGCTGCTGGTCTGCAATCACCACACACTCCTTCACAGTGACCTGTTTGATCTGTTTTGCAGGTGATACTCATGTTGACGAAATACTACGACTTCAACTCTGGCAGAGTAACAGAGAGTTCTTTGTGGAGGTAAGCTCTTCTGTTTATTTTCAACATTAATAATGTTTATATAGTAGAAGAAATTAATGGTGCAATTATAGCATTTGTAGTTTACTGGTATAGATTTGACATTAAGCATATTTTCTGACATAAAATGTTTGCACTCTGCTAAATGTTCAGTTGTGGTTAGATAACTGAATTGTGGTAATGATTATACATTTTTGCTTTTTGGCACATTCACTCTTAATAATAATAATAATAATAATAATAATAATAATAATAATAATAATAATAATAATAATAATATTTCAACATAAAGTATGCTGTAAGTATTTTGGAAAAGTTTCAATATCCCTTGAACTTTTCCATGTTTGCAACTACATTTTAATGTATTTCTTTTAGAAGTCACCTACATTTTAAGTAAGTAAAGAAAGGAAGGAATAAAGCATGGCAATTTAAAATATAAGAGAATGACAAAAACATATAGGCTACAAAATAAAGAAAAATTATTCTATGAAAAAAACACAATTATGCAAAAATAACATGCATATCATAAAAAAAAATACAGCAATTAAATATTTTTCTTGTTTACTGTTTTTTTTTTTCTAAACTCAATAAGTTTGAGTTCAGCATTTTAGCAATTTCAGCTTTCAAGCAAATTCATTCTTGGATTCTTGACATTTTATACAACAAATATTGGAGTAAGAAGAAATTTTATATCATATGTTTTCCTATTTATGACACATGGATTATATTTGTTCATTTTGAGCACTAAAAAGTCTTGTTTCGTTTAGCAAATTGCCTCAGGATGTTTGTTGCTGTAATTTTCTACTTGCTTGATGTGCCTAACGAACCCATCAGCATCATAACTGTTGTCCTTTAGCCACAATTCAAACCTATTTATTTTCACCTACAATTCAATTATAGGTCAACCGATTATGGGACCACGTATGAAAAACTTAATGAGAAAGTGGGGACCAAGAGCATTCTGAGTTACCTGTATGTGAGTCCAAACAACAAAAGGAAGGTGAGTTTCTGTCTGTGTGCTATGTCAAAATCCTGCCTGCGCTGAATAAATTTACAGGCAGAGTGTCTTTTGCACAACATTGCGATAATGCACAGGCGGGCTGCATGCATCTATCCAAGCTGTGGAGCAAACAAGCACATTTATTCCCTGTGGGAAAAAAATGTTGTCAAAGTAGGCTGCTGATTTCACCATCTCCTTTCTTGTCTCAGATCATGTTACTAACTGACCCAGAGGTGGAGAGCAGCCTGCTCATTAGCCTTGACGAGGGGGCGTCCTATCAGAAACACAGCTTAGGCTTTGATATTCTCAGCTTGCTTTTCCACCCGGAGCAAGAAGACTGGATCCTGGCTTACAGCCATGACCAAAAGGTAATGTGTAGGTGTCTACTCGTGTTTAGTGTGAACAAACCAGAACGAAAACTGAAAATGTGAAAGAAAAGCGTCCTTGTGAGAACATGTCAGCTGAAGTATTTGGGTTGCTTACCCTTGACACTCCTTTTGCAGCTTTGTTTTAGAGCTTCATTTTATTGTAGTCTTTTAAGTTTACAAAAAAAAACCTACATCTTTATCAAATAAAACAAAAGACATGTTGCTGTTTATCTTTATTTGGGAACTTGGGGAGCTTTGATCCTGACAAAAACAATTGTTCTGCTGAGACTATTATACTGATACAGTACCTTGCAAAATTACTTAGACTCAGTGATATTTTTAAAATAAACACAAAGTTCAGTTTATATCTGCATTTTATTTGGATTTTATATAATACAGCTAGACAGTAGCAAATATTTCTAGTATAGTATAATTTATATTCATAGTTCGCAAGAATTTATTTACACATAAAAATCTGAATGTGTCAAATGACAGATTTTTAAGACTCACTACTGGATTTTTACCAATTCAACATAAAATCTGTTTTTATTTAAACCATTTCATTGTAGCTCTGGCTTTATATTTATGACCATTGTTCATTTTAAAAGTGAACCTTCCTCTGACTCAAATCTTTTGTAGGCTTCAACAGATTATTTTTTTCCAAAGATTGCATTGTATCTTGCTCCATTCATCTTCCCATGTACTAGGACTCCACAATAAATTGCATAAATGTTTTTGTTAGATTCTCAGTTTGCAATGTTCATAATACAATGGAATACAATTATTAAAATGCTTTGCAGGTGTTATGAACCCACAGTTTGCATGCAAGTGTAATATGTGGCCCAATCTGGGCATCTAATGCCATGATGACAATGCCCAAATTACTAAGGTTTAAATGAAGTGTTAGAATCACAAATTAGTTATAAATTACTGAAATTCTGAAAGAAATTGGTTTCACTGGATTTTATTTGGAGGTGTCAAAGCAAATTTGGGTGAATACTATTGTAAAGCACAGTTTTCAGATTTAAATTTGGAAAGAAATGTAAAAAATATATATATATTTTCCTTCTACTTCACAATTATGCAATACTTTGTTGGTCTTTCATGTAAATTCCACCAAATATATTGAAATTAATTCTTGTAATGAAATGTGAAAAGTGACATAAAGATGTTTGCAAGGCACTGTGTCAGTATGTTAAATGGGCAGTTTTATAATTTTTGAGCATTACATCATGTTACAATGTTATTCCCTCCTTACACCTAGAGTGTTGCTTTGATTCTCCTCTGGCAACTATTCAAGCTCCTCCTTTGAGCTGCAGTTTCCAAGTTTCTGAGCTTCTTCCCTAATCAGCTCCTTCAGACTAGCCAGCAGCAATTAGCAAACACCTGGTGGAACTGCACATCTGCTGAGGTCATAATGCAAGCTCCTTCTAGTGCAATTCTGGCAAAAATGTTGTTAAGGGTTAATAGAGGAGTGACTTATGACTTTCTGAAGGCAGAGTCTCAAAAGATCAGGAGTTTTTAATAAGACAAAGAGCCAATTTCAAGGTGTTAACTTACAAAGTCAGATTTCTTTTGCGTCATATTTGATATATACAGCATTTTTATGTTGAAGGTACTTAATTACTTAATTGTGCTATCAAATGGTACTATGAGCCTAGAAAACACATAATACTGCCCCTTTAGACAAGGCTACCACTGCTAAAACATCAGACCAGCTCCATCCTTAAACAAGCCATATGGTCTGGCTGCTGATGTCTGAAAGGTTCAGGGCAGAACAAGAGAAAATCTAACAAGGAAGACAGGCCCCCTCCAAAAATCCCTAAGCTCAACACGCATACACACATCTGTGAACTCAAATACACAGCATCCATTACCATGTGCAAGAACCCTGCTGTCTGCTCCACTCAGCAGCAGGGACATCAAACCCAGTCCTTCTCAGCTTGCTACTAGAAGACTTGATTTTCAGAGAGAGGAACAGACAAGGTCTGAGAAGTGAGATAAATGGTGGAGTAGGGAAGATGAAGAGCCTCACAAAGAGTGATCAGTAGGTCAAAATAAAGACGCTTAGGAGAAGTTTGCCTTCGGGCTATTCTGTATGTCTGTGTAAAGCTGTATCGCAATTGTTTTCTTTCTTTTATTCCTGCCAAAGGGAACTAAATGAACGTCAGCTTGGTTTCATTTTACATTTATTGATCGTCTGTCATGTTGCCTAAAAGTTGCGAGTTCTGAGATGGGTAAGAACGATGCTGCTGATCCCTCTAAAGCTCAGAGCTCAGGATGCGTGGCACTCAATCAGTGAAGCGAGATGACACATCTTTAATGTTCTTGAGCACCAATAAAGTTGCTGTATGGAGACAAACTGCAATGACAGTTAAAAGAGAGGTTTCACAGAGTTTTAGATTACAATCCTGCTCAGATGCATTGTGAACGAGTCTCGTGTCTTGCCGTGAGAACAAATAGTCTGTATTATCTAAAAGAAATTTCTGAAAACCTGGCACTGAAGCATGACTTCACTTTGCCTAAAACAAATTGATTTTCCTCCTGCTGCTGAATGTTATTCAAAATAACAGCATTTTGATTGCAAAAACTTCATAGAGTTGGCAGCTGCTCAATAATGCAATTGTAAATAAATTCAGAAATAATTCTGTTAGATATTTGGATGTGTTGATGCTGTATTTCATGTCATATTTATTTGTCAAAGGCATTCTCATTTTTTCAGCTCTATGTCTCCGTTGAGTTTGGGAAGAGATGGCAGCTTGTGCACGACAACGTCGTCCCCAACAGATTCTACTGGTGAGGTCAACTTTCGGTCACTTAACAGTGGAATAGTGCAGTGATGTTTTTGGAAAACTTGTGAGCATCTCTGGTGCTTTTGTACACTGTTGGTGTTGGGGAAAAAGATCAGATAGTATAATTTTTGTGGCAAAAAAAATTATAAATTATTTGAATTTAATCAAGGAAAATTATTTTTTACAATATTTGCACATCTTCTCCAATTAGAAAATGATAAAATTACTATTTAAGATGAGTTATGCTTCATAGATTAATCATATGTATTACTTTTGAATGTATATATTTAATTACGTAGTGAAATAAATCAATGTGTTATTTATAAAGATAAAAATTTCAAGAGCACATGCAGACTTTACATAAAATATTTTCAACAGTCTTGCAATATACAAACTGCGTGTTCAATTGAGTCATATCAAAATATTATATGCTGTTTTCTTCCAATTCTCTATGAAAAGATGTGAATTGCTGTAGATTTTTAAATTTCTTGTCTGACAATTTTAGTGTTTTGCTCATAGAGACTTATGACCTTGGATAATTGGACGACTTATTATTGGTTTTATAATTTTTAGCTGCAATGATTTTTAGGCTTCTCTGCTCCATGTATTTTAAAAGTTACTGTTAGAGATTGTTAGAGATACAACATGGAGTAAACATTTTGAAGCAAGCCGTGACCTTAGATCGAAGGAAACCTTCAACCTAAATCAGACAGCTTTTATTTGGATTAACCAAATTGTAGGATGAGACATAAGAGTTGCGAGTTAATACATAATACATTAAAGATCTGTTGTTGTTGTATCAACCTTCCAGACCTCTCAGGTCTTCTGGTTCTGGTCTGCTCTGCATCCCCAGAACCAAACGAGGGGAAGCAGCATTCAGCATCTATGCACCACAAATCTGGAACAAACTTCCAGAAAACTGTAAAACAGCTGAAACACTGACTTCTTTTAAATCTCAACTAAAAACCCACCTGTTTAGGATTGTATTTGAAACGTAATCAATTACAAATTTAATGTTGGAACTGACTTCATGTCATGTTCTGACTGTAGATTATATGTTGCAATTGCACAAAATTTGTGAGGGACGACGGAGTCCCTGAGCAAAATTCCGTGAAAGAGGTGTACGGAGCCTCTTGTTAGAAGAAAAATGGCGAATGACTGAGGGTCATTGCGCGTAACA
>CAEFZX010011529.1:0-17225 GCA_903066825.1 Alfaro cultratus | reverse complement strand
TTAGAAGGCCTAACAAGAACACCGACATGCTGAAAAGGTTGTTGGTACTACCAGGGAGAGAACTAAAACATGCAGGATGCCGGCCCTCGAGGACCGACTTTGGGCACCCCTGCATTAAGACGCTCAACGTCACGGTAAAGAGTCGTGTACAGGCGGACCGCCAGGTCCGATATCAGACGTCGCTCAATGAATAGAGAAATAATAAACTGCACTACTATTGAAGAGTAGTTTGACTTCAACATAATTTTACTCTAGTAAATGTAGAAAGTATTCGTCCAAGAAATTACTGGAGTAAAAAAGTATTTGGTAAAAAGTCAACTGAAGTTACCAAGTAACTGATCGATTTATTAATCGTTTAAACTACAGACTCAGACGGACTAAAATGAAAAGAGGAATTTTTAGCATTTTAAGGATGAAAATGACAGTGGCTCATATAAGCAACAAATAAAAAAAGAAAAAAAATCAGGCAAAAGAAGAATTTTCTGAAAATTTGTCCAAATCAGTTTCTTTCAATTAAAACCTGCAGCTTTAACAAAAGCTTCAGGCTAAAACAAGTTTGCTTTTCATTCAGTGGGTAGAAAAACTGAAACTTAAGACTTGAGATGAATCATAATAAAATTACTTAAGTAAAAATACATCTTAAAGTACTTATTTTTTTCAAAAGTGTTACTGAAGTAAATGTAACTCTGGCTCTACCTCTACTGATCGATCAGAAACAAACTGCAGACACTCGGCTATAATCAAATATGAGTTTATTTTTTATTATAAATCATTCTTACAAAATGGTCATTTATCTATTTAATTTGTGGCCTCTATAAAAGTCTTCTCTTAGTTACAGGGAGGAAAGGCATCAGGACAGCCAGGCTTCACCGATTCCCTCTCGCATCAACAGGAAGCTGTCGCACATCGTCACCACGGTAACGGCGTCCAACATGAAAACAATACAGCTGTGTGTGTTTGTGAGTAAAGCTGCGACTCCTCCATTGTTTAAAAGTTTGGGATCCTGTTGATAAAAGGCACAAATCAGGAACAGACTCTGAGTCCGGTTCTGAACAAACAGAAAAATAAAAGCCAGACGCTGCAGCCGAACCCTCCAGAGCGATGAGGAGTTTTCCCCTCACTTTGCTTCGTCACACTCGGATCAGAACCATTACCGTAATGAACCATCTGGAGCGACCCAGCTGCCTCCCAATCCGTGCCGGGACTTTATGATTTGACTCCAGCGGAGAGCTGAGAAGGCAGAAATCTAGATTAGCAGGGATGCTTTTGAGATTAGAGCTGCGGCGATGAGTCTGAAAGTTTCCCGTTTGCGTGACTGATGAAACGGACTGATGTGCTCAGCGAGGAGGAAATAAACCCAACAAATATCAGCTGCTCCCTCAGAGGACTGATGTGCTCAGGTCCAACACAGTGCTTTGGAAAAGTATCCTGTCATTGTTCAGTGGGATCGGATGATAAACCAACACAAAGTAGCTCATAACTGTGAAATGTCCTGCAAAAAGCTAATATTATATATATAGAAAAAAATTGAGTAAAAACTTTAAGACAACGTAAAAATCCCAGAAAGAGTTTTGGAAATCGGTGCAGAACGTTGCTCATTTATTGTTCAAATTAAGAAATTTGATTTATTCTCTCAATAAATTCCAATTACTGAAGTTTAAAACCCCTAAAACTGAATTTAGTTTTACAATTTCCTCCACTTGTTCAATAAGAGTATCAATACATTTGAAAATATGATTAAGTGCAGATAGTGTGATCAGTTTAGTGATACAAAACACTTCTTTATGTGACTGCAGGGTTTCCCTCAGTGTATTATAAGCCTGGCGGGTCACCAGGCTTTACTTGTGCCCCACCAGGCTAAGCTTTGTTTTATTTACTGCCTTTTTTAAAAGACTTGATAGTTAATCTTCAATCTTCCAATAACACATAATTACCAAGTGATATTTTCAAATTGTCTGTCAACTTTTAACTCAAAAACACGTCGGGCTGCTGGATGAACGACTGAACCAGAACACCCAGAACCAGAACACCCAGAATCCCGGGCTTTTCTGGGGAAACCCTGGACTGCTGAACAGGCATATATAAATGTTTAGTATATTTTTTAAAATATGTATTTGTGGTACTATGATTGCTGTTAAACAGCTACAAGGTAGCAATAAGTAGCACTTATTGCTACTTTAATGGTACCACAAACTATTGTGGTACTACTACTGTTGAGTGCATTAAGCTAAAGTTAATGAAGCCAGAGCAGCGCAAGTGTTTTTAGCTAATATGCTAACAGTTGAGTGTTTTAACTATTGTATTTCATAGTTCTTTATCTACTGTGCAAAGAGCTACAATGATAGCATGTAGGCTAACACTAGCATGTTGACCTAAAGTGACACTCAAATTAGCTTTTACTTGTATAAAAGCTATAATGAGCTAAAATGCTACTTTCAGAACAGTGGCTAACACTAGCTAGCAGCCAAAGTGTATGAAACATTTTAAACTTAGACAGTATGTGAAATGGTTAGCAGTGACGAAGCTTTGTTGCAGAATGAGGTTTTCCAATTCATTCCAATTGAGTTAAAATATGCATAGAAATGTACAATTCAATAAATTAAGATATTAATACCAATAGTCGTAGCTGTAATGTCTTGAATGTCCACCACATTCTAGAAGTTCAAATGGCTACTACACATTCAAACAATTATTCATGTTTCTAAATTATTTATTAAATAAAAAATCTGATAAGTGCGGCATAAGTGCGCATGCCTGAATAAAGCAGCCAGTTTTCTTCAGACGTCAGATAATTACGTCTGAATCCTGTGTTTTGATTTAATTTAAATGTAAATGAGGGTAGAGGGTGAAGATGTGGAGAACCTTAAAGCAAAGTTAGGTAGTTTTCAACTAATATGGTGTGATTGGTCAGAAATGTAAAGTGGGTGTGGCTCATGTTCTACTTCCTACTTTAAAGTTTAAATGTGCAAAGCTGGTAGAAATAAAGCCCAACAGGCTTGCAGTCAGAGGTGATTCAGTTTGTCTGAATAATAAAAAAAAAAACATGCCGCACTTTTCAGATTACTCAAGCGTTGAGGCATCTGTTTTAAACTTTAAAATTATGTACTACTTTGTGTTTGGTCATATAAAATAGATCAAAGCCGGCTGATACTTTCACAAGGCACTGTTTGTTCTGGTTGCAGATCTCTTGAGACATTTAAGACTTGATCCGGATCCAGACGTATCGGATGAAACCAGAACCAGATGTACATTGAACCCAGAACAAGTAAAAAACGGTATAAAACAATGAAATGATATGCTGAAAGTTGTAAAAAAAAAAAAAAAGGCTTTTGCATCGATAAAATAAAAAAAGAATCGGATAAAATGTGACTGTTGTTCATCGAACCCAATAGAACCGAGTTTTCAGGTGAAAGTTTGCGGGTCACACATGATGCTTCGTCACCAGCTCTTCTCTCTGAACAGGCCTGACGAATGGAGGAGAAAACGTTTTAATCTGATATGTCGAGGAAAAACGGCAGCGATGCGTGAAAACGAGCGTTTAGGCAGCAAACGACGAAGGCAGACTGCCAGGTCCGAATGGCACTGATTAAAAACAGAAAAGATGGCGGTCAAATGAAAAATGAATCTTTACTCCATTAGGATCGTGTTCATGCACAAGGTTTGGGTTTGTTCTCCGCTGTGAGCAGCCGGCATTCAGCGCTACGAACCCACGGAAAGACGGAAATGAGAGGAAAATGGGTCATGAAATGATTCGACATCCAGGAACGAGCCGAGGGCCGGACGGAACCGGAACCGGAGCCGGGCTGGATCCCTCACCTTCAAATCAAACTAAATTGGTGTAAAACATCTGAGCCGCTGTCATTTTAAAGATATTAATATTTCCAGAGGTCATTCAAGGTAAAATATTTACAAAAATCAAGCAAATTTGGTATCAAATGTGCTGCCATTTTTAACATGGCGCAACTTTTATCAGTTTTGTTAATCATGCAAAATTAAATTTTTCTACTTCCATCAGGACTTCTACTGCTTCTAATATCAAAGTGCTTAAAAAAATCTAATTGAGCCGTTTTAAAGCCCTACGGAATGCAAACGCTGCCCCGTCACCTAGCAACCAAAATGGAACTCCAGCACGTTTGTTCAGCTGGTCTAACCGTTGTATGCACTGTAAGTGGCTGCTGGAAAATGAGAAAAAACGTGCTTTGTTATTGACCTTTCGTCAAGAAATCACTAACGGCATTCTAGTTTGTTGTGCAGGAGGCGCCACTTCTGTTTTTCAAAGATGTACGGTTGCAGAATTGCGCATTTTGACACATCAAAAATGTATTTGCTTAATGGAAACACGGCAATTACAAAAATTCCTGTTGTTGATTAAAAGGTTTTGCTGACTAGGACACTTTTTTAATTTGTAAAACTGCAATGGAAACTCATTTTTCGCAACAGGAGTGTCATGACAAACTTATTCACACAGGATTTTAAATTGTGTTTTTCCAACATTAGCAGAATATTGACAGTTTGTAATGGAGGGATTGAGTTTTGGGGGCGTGGCCATCAGGGGCTTATCTGAATTTAAAATGACAGGAAGCAATTTTGTGTAAAGAATGTGAAAATGTTTTGTTTAGGCCACTGACCTGTTCAGGGAAGCGTAACAGGTCACCTTTAATATGGGCAGGTTGATCTCGGGTGACCTTTTTTTTTCTTTTTAAATCTTAAAAATTATAACGGCACTAATTGACACCATATTCCATTAGATTTTTCCAGGTTTGTTGACCTCTGGATCCACTTATTAATATCTTTGAAATCAGTTTAGTTTGATTTGAAGAACAGGTGATGGGAGACGGTCGCTCCGGTGTGTCGGGAGAACATCAGCCAACTAAACCAAAGCTCTGTGTGCGAACAGCTTCTACCTACAGGAGTTGGATCTCGGTCGGGTCCAGTTTCATGTCCTGATGCGGATGAGGAACGATCCAACGCCCCTCCCCTCTCTACCATCCTGCACATGTGCGGAGAAAGCAGGAAAGTCGACGTCCTCCGGGGTTTTTCCTTGTACAAAAAATATTCTAACCCACAGTTTCTTTTTGTTTTTTGTTGTCAGTAGTGCGCGCCGTGTGAAACATCCAGTTCTGTTTGTCTCTCTGTTTGCATTGTTTCTGTTTCCTCCTGATTCCCGTCCGGATCAGGTCCGGGGAGCAGCGGCGGCAGCGGCGGCGGCGGCGGCGGCGCTGTGGTCATTGGCGATGTGCTGAGTGGAAGACAGAGCGCCGTCTCTCCCCGTCCATCCGGCCGTGGTCCGGCTGCTCCTCCGGCTCTCCACCGAGTCTCTGTCGCGCGCCTCCCCCTGCGTGGAGTCTCCCCCGAGGGGGCGGCGGTCCTGTCAGAGCCTCTCGATGTCCCTGTATTTTTTGCGGAGGATGGAGACCTGGTCCTTGAAGAGCACGGGGTCCAGCCTCATCTGGGAGTGGACGAGCGGCATGGCGCCAAACCAGCTGGCGAACTTGTTCATGCAGGTCTGCCGCTGGGCGAAGTGGTCCGGGTCGGCCCAGCGGGACGCCCGTGAAGACTGCAGGAGAAAACACATTTAAAACCCAACATCGTCTTCAGGTTTCACTATTATGTGTTTACCAGGCACATCGGGACATTTTATAGCATAATCAACTAAATTTATTTGATTTATTTATTTCAAACAGGTTTTTAAAAACAAAACAAGCAATCAGTAGGACAAAATGATTAGTTTACTACTTTTCTGTCTGAAAAGGATTAGGAAGAAGTTAACATTTATTAAGTCCAACCTCTTATCTCAATTTAATGAAATATACGACTTACCAAATCAATAATTATCAAAAATTTGTAATTAAAACCATGTTATAATATTTATGTTCCTGTTCAGTATACTGGGCTAAAGAGCCAAAAAATAAATTATATCACAAAACAAAATGGTTACAAAATAACAAGAAAACCTAATAATATAATGCAGGGTTTCCCCCAGTGTATTATAAGCCTGGCGGGCCACCAGGCTTTACTTGTGCCCCACCAGGCTAAGCTTTGCTTATTTAAGTCTTTTTAAAAGGTTAACTTTTTTTTTAAGACTTTATAATTGGTGTTCAGGTATTAATCTTTCAATAACACATTTATCAAGTGATATTTTCAAATTTCCTGTCAACTTTAAACATTTTTTAACTCAAAAACACAGCGGCCCGCTGGATGAAAGCCACCGGGCTTTTTCTGAGGGAAACCTTGTAATGACAATTGTAAATAATAACAAGACACACAGTAACTACAATACCTTCAGTTACTAAAATACATCATGTATAAAATATGACTTAAAATAAGTTTAAGTAATGTAGTAATAAAGGTTTTCAGAGATCTACTTACTCAGCCTTTAGGTAAATGTAACCCAGATCTGACTTTCATGTGTCTGAATGTCCCAGTTATGACTTTTTAACCCACACAATAAATCTGATTTGTTATAAACAGGACATGTTGCAACTTTTCCAACGTTTTCCTCATAATTCTGCAGCAGAAGAAGCCAGAGGTGTTAAATCAGGACGAAGCGAGAAACAAGGCAAACGTCTTCATTTACCATCATTTCTGGAATACAGTCTCAGTCTTTTCAGTTTGGTTGGTCCTGAGACTTAAATATGTTTTTCCCTCTTCGTCGCATTTTAATGTTTCGGAAAACATTTCTATTTACTGCAGCTTTTCATCAAAGGATCTGATTAATGAGCTATTTGAAATATTTGTTCCTTTTATGTTTACACTTTGATGTTCTCTGAAGTATTTGTGTCTGAATGTTGCTAAATAAATAAACTTGCTTTATCTAAACAGGGCAGATTATTGAGACTTAGTCTGAGATTTAAAAAATGAAAAACGTGGGAATCCTGTCAGGAACTCAAATGAAGGACAGATGGATAAAACACTTTAAATACTGAATAAACAACAATTAAAGCTAATGGTTCAGATCTACTAAATCATCTTTGTTCCATGATGATGATCTCTGATTTTATGAATGAAAGCAGTCGAGCTGTTTTGTTGTATTTCTCTGGAACGATTCGACTAACATTTCAACTTCTGATTCAGTCTCTGTCTGCAGAGACGGGAAAACCATCAGAGGAGCAACAAACGTCTCCATCAATCATCGGCCGCTTCGTGTTTTTGGTTTTGGGAATCTGGACGTCGTTTCCCTTGTTTCTGAGCTTTCGTCCTGCGGCCCCCAGGGGCCTAGCTAAAGTACAGCGTCATAAATCAAGCTGTTGAGAAGCAGGGAGAGCTGGCTGCAGCTCAAAGGAAACAATGGCTGCAAGATGAGTCACGGCTCAGAAGGAGGAAGAAAATCAAAATAACAACTCCGGTTCCGGTCCAACGCAACAAGCTTCACGATTTACTGCGTTACTAATAATAAAGTTATTTTATTTCTTCCTCACCTGCCCCATCATGGTTTTAGTAATAAGTTATTTTATTTCTTCCTCACCTGCCCCATCATGGTTTTAGTAATAAGTTATTTTATTTCTTCCTCACCTGCCCCATCATGGTTTTAGTAATAAGTTATTTTATTTCTTCCTCACCTGCCCCATCATGGTTTTAGTAATAAGTTATTTTATTTCTTCCTCACCTGCCCCATCATGGTTTTAGTAATAAGTTATTTTATTTCTTCCTCACCTGCCCCATCATGGTCTCCTTGTACTGCTTCTTCTGTGTGATCTTAATGGGCGGCAGCTTGGTGACGGCCGACACCAGGAAGTTCATCAGGATGTCCTCGCAGTTGGCCAGCTGGTCCACCATGTTCTTCAGGCTGCTGGGCAGGTAGTGGGTGTACAGGAAGTGGTAGTACCTAAGAGACGGGAGCTGGATTAGGATTACGCTGAGATTACAGAACAGAGTTACTCTATTTGGATTTGAATATGGCTGCTACAAATGATTAGTCGGATCTTAAAAATTGGTATTTAGCCTCTAAAGCTGAGTTTGGTAGTAACTAGTTACATTTACTCAGTAACTTTTACTTGAGTAATTTTATTATGAAGAATCGCTACTCTTACTTCAGTAAATTTCTGGATACTGTGAGTAACTTCACTGGATGAAGGACAAATTTATTTTAACCACCAGAAACACATAAACCTGCAGTTTTTGTTAGTTTCACAAGTTTTACATTGAAACAGACAAAAAAATATCTATTTTGCCTGATTTTGTAATTATGTTATTTATACCGGTCTATATTTTCATTTTGATAATTAAAATACCAAAAATTTCCACTCAACTTTATATTTTGGTCAGTGTGATTATGCAATTTTTAAATATTAACTTATTGATAATTTCATCAGTTACCCAGTGTTTGAGTAGACTGTTTACCAAATACTTTTTACTTTTGCTTGAGTAAAAATATGCTGAAGTAATTCTACTCTTACTTCAGTAAACACAACATTAGAAATGCATTAAAAGATGCAAATAAATAATTAAATTCCTTTCAAAATAAGAAAATAAATATTCATAGCCTAAAATGGAATACTATGTCATTCCTTAAGTTAAAGTGTTGCAAAAATACAAAATCTTACCAAGTTAATTTGGTCTAGATTATAAAGAGAATATCTTGGTACACTTGAAATAAAACAAAAACTAAGAAGTAACTTTTCAGCAAGAAATAGTAGATTGTTTAAAGTCAATATTTCCTTAATATTGATGAAAAATTGTCTCGCTATAAGTGAAATAATCTGCCAGTGGAAACAGTTATTTTGATCTATATTAAGAAATTACTGACTTTAAACAAGCTCCTACATCTTGTTTAAAAGTTACTTGTAAGTTAATTTTATCTTTTTTCAGTTGTAATAAAATATTTTCACAGGAAACACAAAATCACTTGATAAGATTTTATGCTTTTGCAATGAGAACAAGACGGATGGATTCAGTTTCCTTTTTATCTCTTTCAATTGTTTATTTATTTTGGATATTTAAAATGTCTTCCAGCTCAAGAGTTAAATGTTTATTAGATTTTACAGTTTTATTGATATTTGAGAAGGTATACTCTCATTATTTTGATATTATTTTTAAATTACTTGAAAATGGTCTCAAAACAATAATATTATTGTTTATCGCAATAACTTCTGGGACAATTTATCTTTCAGGAACAGTTATTATAGTGGTGAGAGCTAACCTGGGCTGATAGATGGGAGGATGAAGGGATAGAAAACACTTTTAGAGAACAGGATATGGAGCAAGTGGTGGGATCTGGAGAGACAATGTCTTCCATATTATATTTCCTGAATGATGCTTCTCCTCCAGCGTTACGAGAGCCACATTAGGAGTGATTAGGCGGTGATGACTCTGACTCCAGCCTGATGTGGCCTCCTCCTAACAGCAGACTGAAGCCATATTAAAGCTGACAGGACATCAGCTGAGCCTCATGTGGGAGCTACAGAGCTCTGCGTTCAAGACAAATCGACTTTTGTTCTAAAACGTAGTCGGTGTCAAAACCCTGGTTTCCTGAGGCTGTGCTCCACTGAGCATCACATCTACTTTATGAACTGCAGATCACTGCTTAAAGCGCTCCATCAAAACGGAGACGAGCTAGACGGGTTCTCTGCAGACTCTCTGCAGACTCTCTGTGGGCGTTTCTAAAGACTGGCTAAACATTGACTGATTGGCTACGTCCAGCAGCAGAAATATTTCAGAAACTTGCAGAAATCATCTATGGTGACTGCTTTAACAAGTTGAACGAGAAAAAAAGAAGCTAAGGGTACAATTTCTTTGTCTCAAAAACCAATTTAAGCAACTTCTTTGTGTTTTTAATATATTTCTATTAGTCTTTAACTACTTATGCAAGTTTCACATTATTTCAGTAACAATAACGGCTTTTTCCTCTCCCTACTCTCATTTCTGAGAAATCGCTGCCGTTAGCTATTAAAACTGCGGGACTTATATTGATGCTCTTATTTTGAAATTGGAAGGAGAAGATACGGAGACGCCGCTAACGTCTGACCTACCGGTGTTCTGTTTATCTGTGCTACCCTTAAATCCGTCCTACCTTGTGGTAATGCGCAGATCGATGCTACGTCACTTACTGCTTACTCAGCAGATTTCTTATAAATCCGTCCTACCTGAGGAAGTTTCGTTTCATGTGTTTTATTTCATCGCAGATTACGGTATGCTTTATTTAATTTATTTTATACCTGGCTTTCATTACGCTGCTGTATTACTTCATGGTTTTAGTTTACATGACAGGCAGCTTGTAAATATATTTATAAATGGCTTTAGTTTGCCGTCTGCAATGTCGTTACGGTAAAAAGGTTATTTGGCGGTAAATCAGGACAAAATATGTTGTTTTGTGGGCTTTTTTTGTCCCCATATTTTAAAATATTTTAGTTTAATAACTCTTTATTACTAAACCTTGCTAAATAGATGTTGGTATGTGAGATTGAAGCTGTGTAAAGCGGTGTAATATTAGTGTACATGAATCACATCATATCACATTATGCCTGCGCTGCATTTAATCAAGTCTGTCATACAACGAATTAATGCGCAAAAAAGATTTGCGATGATCTCCATTTGTCTTTAATTTAATTCCAATAAAAACCTGGTTCCCTGTCTGATACTGTTTTATTCTTACAAACGCCTCTGTATTTAAAATATTTTTAACAGGTAGGATATTCTAGTAAAAGGATTAGTGCATTCATCTATAGCTTTTCATTTTAAATGGGTAGTATATTTAGATGAAGGAAGTGAAGGAATTAAACAAATGATAAAAAGTCCGAATCCATAGACGTAAACTAGCCATATTTAATAAAAGAAAACGTCAAATGACGGATGTTAATTTCGTCCAATCAAATGCGGCTTTTGAGAAACGTCTTCCTTTGGAAAAGCCGACTTCGTCTGTAGGCGTTCTGGTTTATATTACTCAATTTATGTACCATTTACTTACACCTACTCGACGAGAGCGCAGTGGAGAAGGGGAGAGCCGTACCTGTGGAACATGGCGGCGCCGGTCAGAACCATAGAGTAGTCGTTGGTCCATTTGGAGGTGTAGCCCCATCGCTCCTTGTTGCTGTCCCAGAAGTGGCTGCGGGCCGGATAACCCACGATCCGCTCTGGAAAACTCTGCCAGACGGTGAAAGCAAAGTCCACCTGGACAAAACGTCAACAAGGAGGAGTGAATTCACCGTTAATACCAGGAGAAACAGACACATTTATGAAGGGTTGGTACACTTATCAAAAAAAATTCAGGCACTTTTCAAGTACGTTTTCCATCTTTTCCAGCGTCACACTTTACAAATTAATTAAAAAACTATATTATATAATGCTAATAATGTCTTGTGATTGTATTCAACATTGTAGGTAAATTAAACTTGTGTTTTGTAATGTCTCTCACACATCATATTTGTCTCTGAGAAAAGACACAAATATAACAATACAATTTCAATAACATAAAATATAAGCCAACCTTTATTTCAGTTACACAGAACAATAAGTTATTGAGTCATCAGGATAATAAATGTTCATTACATTGAAACAATGTGTGGGTAAATGATCTTAAAGCTTAAATTAAATACTTAGAGTTACAAAACAAATCTCTAAAAAATGTTTTTGGTAGGTTTTTTTGGAATTCACCAAATAGAAATAATTTTTGTAATTCTAATGAACCTAAAAGAGAAGAAGTTGAGTCTGTTTTGTGTGTCTTTTTTCTGTTTAAAAATAACTGGTTTCACCTGTAAATAATGCTTCTGAAACTTAGGCTTTTATTCAAACATTAAATTAAACTTTATTACAAAACTGTGAAGTTTGAAAATAAAGCAATTTCAATGACTTTACATGGAAATCAAGGACTTTCCTTGAAAACACCTAATTGAAATTCAAGGATTTCAAGCAGCCGTATGAAATGTGATTTTAAGCATTTAGTTAACTATCCACAGTAGAAATTTGTTAATTTCAGCTATCTGCTTCAAGAAGTAAAACACAAAGTGATACATATTAAGGGTTAAATCCAAATTAAAGCTTGCAGGGAGGTTTGTGGTAAATTGAGTCACCCTTGTTGCTAGGAAATGGGAAAAACACTGATCAGGTACCAAACAGTTAGGAGGACTGAATCATTTAATGAAGCTTGTGAAGGTAAGAAACCTCACGGATAAAGTGGCTAGGAATTTTATTTCTTTAAAAACATTTTTCACTTTTTAAGATGAATTTAGTCCATTAGAAGCAAAGAAAAGTGGGTCAAAAATCTCAAGTCATGAGGTCAGTTCCTGCTTTTAAGGGGGGCAAATACTCTTTCTCATTTAAAGGTTTGGATTGTTTTTTGATTACTGAGGTTATCTTTGTGAAACAAAAGCAAAAATGGGCACAGTCCCCTCTGCTGCGCCTCACACAAAACTCTGAAGTAAACAGGAGGATAAAAAGAAAGACTTTGTTTAGATGAAAACCCAAAAGCGTGGCGGTGAAGAAAAAGTTTTCCTCTGAGCTGACATTAAAGCTGCGACTTCTAAAACCCACGGAGAACAGTTTGTGCTCAGCTATCTTCATGGGAGGAACACAGGTGGAATTAGTTTTGGGTGATGGATTCCTGGCTCCCTCGGTTCTGCCATCTTGATCCGCACCAACAGCCTTTTTATGAGATCTAATTCTGCGCTCTTCAAAGCAGCATCTGGCTTCCCATGGTGCTGCGCCAGAACTCGTCCCCGCTTTTAAAGACCCCCCAACAAAAAACAGCACAAAACAACAAAAAAACACACACACACACACACCAAACCCAGGAATGATCCCGACAGCATGTGGAACAAACAGAAACAAACAAAAAAAAAAATCGCTGCTGCTCCCAATTAGGTGAGCGGACAAGCTCAGATGGGTTTCCAATAGACAAAAAAACTGAACAGAAGTGAAAGTAAGATGAGAAATGCATAAATAAAACCAGAATAAATATGATCTATTAGGCAAAACCCACATTTTGCACATTCTTATACTCCCATTTGGATCTCAACTGATTCTAAAACCAGCCAAGCACTTAAAAAAAACACACTGCTGTTTCTTTGGCAAAAAAGTTAAAGTTGGTGTCTGGAAAATGAGTCATTTCAAAAACCTATGTCACAAATCAGCAGGCACGCCCCCTCACTAGCAACCCCCACCTGTCACCTAGCAACCCCAACCTGTCACCTAGCAACCCCCACCTGTCACCTAGCAACCCCCACCTGTCACCTAGCAACCCCAACCTGTCACCTAGCAACCCCAACCTGTCACCTAGCAACCCCCACCTGTCACCTAGCAACCCCAACCTGTCACCTAGCAACCCCAGTTGAGGTCCAGAACAATTTGATCACCTGAATAGTCACAGTAACAAAATATACACCACTGAATATAAACATATCTAAAATAAAATCCAAAAATATAAACAACTGTATGTTAATAAAGAACCTACAGATAAAATTAAATAGAAATACATTAAATAGATCCAGAATATGATATTTTTGTATGTGCAGTGCACATCTTCACAGAGCTCACATGGAGCTAACTAAAAAGCACGAGATTTATTTGTTGTTGCTGTATTCATGTTGGTTGTGAAAGAAGCTCCACTTAATCTTTTTAAAGATGTTTGGTTGTATAATTGCGTATCTGTTTGCTGAGTTGGGGGCGTGGCCAGAAACAGCTTAAAGTGACAAGACGCCTTAAAACAACTCATTATGAAATGAGCTCAAAATAGGCAGAACTGAACAAACTAAAATCTCATGATCTTTTTGAGCAAAAAATGTAATGAACATGTTTTGTATACATCCACCCTAACATGTTCAAGGAAATATAAAAAATGCGTTTGATCTGCAGGTAGCCTAACAGAAAGATGGCGGCTGTGGTGTAATTTGAGGAGTTACCTCTGTGGTGGACAACACGGTGTCTTCGTCCAGGCTGAGGACAGAGTCGGTCACGATGGACTCGTACGGCAGGAAGCGGCTGCTCATGACCTGCAGGGAGGAGAAACAGAACTCAGAGTGAGAAACGAGCCAGAACAGCTGGAGAACCGGGTTAATAAATGATTATTTGGCCTCAAAGAGACTGAAAGAGCAAAGGGAAACCAGATAAACTCTCAATTTATTAGACATAGTTGGATTTTTCCTGTTAGTCTTGAAGATTATAGTGGACTCTGTTTTGACTGTTTCTCTTTCCCGTTCTGGCATAGCGCTGCCACTTTTGTTTCCTTATCAACTGGACCCACTTAAGGGTGACTCGTGGTGCCCTCTGTTGGTTGGAGACCAAACTACAACACTGAAAAAGGCCTAAGCAAACGTTACTGATTAACTGACAAGAATTAATTTTAATCTAATAAACCATTAATTAATAAGTCTTAATTGTTTGTATGCACTAATGCAACATGAAAAAGTAAAACAAAGGATTTTCCTGTCAGCATTCCTGGGATTCAACTACAGACTGATGTAGAGGTTTAATTGCTCTCAGTGACTGAGGTCATGCATGCAGACGGAGCTGCAGGCTACGCATGGATCTAAAGGAAAACAAACCATAAACCAAGTCAAAGCCAGCAGACGCATGTCAGATGGTTATCAGGTCCTGACAGAAATATGGCTGCAGCTATGCTGACTCAGCAGCCACTGAGATGGACAGGTAGCATCCAGATGTTTATCAGACAGTTACTCCTCTCCAAAGATATTAACAGAACAAGAACAAAGTCTGAAGTTGAATTAGAGCTGAAAGAATCTAGGAAGAAAAAAGATAATTTACTTTCCTGACTCACGTTAGAAAATGTGAGTCAGAGCTGCTTGGAATAAAAGCAGATTTCTCATTTAAAGAAAAACGGCGGATTTAGCTTTAAATGTGACCTATTATGCTTCCTTGAACAGGTTAGGATAGATCTATGGTCTATTCAAAACATGTTCATTACACGTTTTTGTACAAAATTATTCTCAGATCATCTGGACAGTTCTGCCTATTATGAGCTCCTTTCAGAATGAGATGTTTTAGGGCCTCTTGTCACTTTTTTCCAAATAAATCCAACTCTCAAGAAAACGGCTGCAAGTAGATTTGCAATTGTGCAACCGCACATCTATGAAAAGCAGAAGTGGAGCTTCCTGCACAACCAACAGGAATGAATCAAGTAGTTTCTGGATGATAAGTCAACAACTATATACTCGTCTTTTCCAGCAGCCATTGTACAGCACACAGCGGTAAAACCAGCGGCTCAAATGTGCCGGAACTCTTCCGGGGTTGCTAGGTGATGAGTGGAACTCTTCCGGGGTTGCTAGGTAACGGCGCAGTGTGCATGTAATTTGTCTTAACATTTGGAAGGCTTTTGAAATGGCTCGTTTTTCTAGACACCAAAAAAACTTCAAACTTATTGCCAAAAACTGTCTGGGTGTCGTCTTTTAAGTGCTTGGAATGTGTTTAAAAGCAACTGAGAACCAAATGGAAGAACAAAACTGTGCAAAATATGAATTTTAAACATGCATGAATCTGCCGCCTCCCTTCAATCTGGACAGAAAAATTCACCCTGAGATGAATTAAAAAATAAATCCCCTCCCTCACTCTTTAGCTCCCAATATCTAAGGCATGCATTTTTAATGGCGCCTCACACATTCGCAGGATTCAGGGGAGACAACAGGCCATGACAACAACAAATGGCGGCTTGGAAAGAGGGGAGGGAAAAGCAAATCTCCTGCTCCTTCCTGCAGGGCGCGGCCTGTCGTTTTCAGCAGTGATATAGTGCTGAAACAAGTTTCCATTACTGCTGCAGGCGCTTCTTTTCTCCTTTAAATCAATAAAAACACAGAAATGCACCCAGATACATGCTGCAAGTCTAGTGTTATACATGTGGCACAAATTTACTCTTCTCCTCTACGCCCGTTTGAAAGCAGACTCTGTATATTTTGCAGCAGAAGAAGCCGGGCTGTATTATACATGACAGCCGCTGAATATTTACAGGAAGCGGAGAAAGTGATGGAGGCTGGAGGAGTGGAGCAACATCTTGAGGATATTTAGATTGAAATGGTTGCAATGACGAAAGGAGGAGAAAAGAAACAACAGATTCTTGATGGAGATTTGAACCGGATGTGAGCTGCAACTCCCACAGCTTGACACCAATTAAACACACACGCACGCACGCACGCACGCACACACACGCACACACACACAGATGGTTCTGTCACGTCTTCCAAGCTAAAATCAAAAAACAGAATCCTTAAACCATGATTATTAATCGATTGTTCGGTGCGTGTTTATGTGTTCTTTTTTCAGAGTAGTCATTTTTTAAGTATAGAACCTGAAAAAAACTGCAAAAAAGAAGGATGGATGATGGATGGATAGTTGGTTGGATGGACAGATGAACAAATGAATGGATGAAAGGACAGAAGGATGGAAGGGGGAATGGTTGGATGAACGTATGGAAAACAGTCAGGATCGATAACAGGATGATGGATGGATGGATGGATGGATGGATGGATAACAGGATGGATGGGTAGATAACAGGATGATGGATGGATGGATGGATGGATGGATAACAAGATGGATGGGTAGATAACAGGATGATGGATGGATGGATGGATGGATGGATAACAGGATGGATGGGTAGATAACAGGATGATGGATGGATGGATGGATGGATGGATAACAAGATGGATGTAAGCATAAACGGGCCCAGAGAGTAAATTCAGGCATTCCCTCGTCTGGATCTGGGAAACATCTAAATTTGTGGTCTAGTTAAAGTCCCCCTCACATTAAAGCCAGCAGAGAGGAGCCTCTGATCCAGCGCTCAGCAGCTTCTAAAGATCCGGCCTTTTAAAGGAAAACACCACCTGCATGGAGGAGACAGTCCCATCCTCCATGCTCTATGCTGACGCGTTTCCTGCAGAAATACCTGCGCTCTGGGACTGACCTCACCCTCTGCAGGTGTTAATCACCGCTGCAGCTGAGGGCGGCAACACGCAGCAACAACAATCCAGCAGCAGGAAGAGAGGTGCAGCAACAACACGCCGGCTGCAGGAAGAGAGGCGCAGCAACAACACGCCGCCTGCAGGAAGAGAGGTGCAGCAACAACACGCCGGCTGCAGGAAGAGAGGCGCAGCAACAACACGCCGCCTGCAGGAAGAGAGGTGCAGCAACAACACGCCGGCTGCAGGAAGAGAGGCGCAGCAACAACACGCCGCCTGCAGGAAGAGAGGTGCAGCAACAACACGCCGGCTGCAGGAAGAGAGGCGCAGCAACAACACGCCGCCTGCAGGAAGAGAGGCGCAGCAACAACAGGAAGAGAGGCGCAGCAA
>CAEFZX010011524.1:0-42621 GCA_903066825.1 Alfaro cultratus | reverse complement strand
TTCTTCAAAGTAGCAACCTTTAGCTGTGATTACTACTTTGCACACACTCTGCATTCTCTTGATGAGCTTCAAGAGGTAGTCACCTGAAATGGTTTTCACTTCATAGGTGTACCCTGTCAGGTTTTTCTACAATTTTCATAGTCATGAAAATAAAGAAAACCATTTGAATGACCAGGTGTGTCCAAACTTTTGGTCTGTACTGTATGTCAACTCAATTCTACAGTAAGTGTCATTAAAACTATTGATATAAAATACCAGTTTTTCAAGCCGTATAATAGCAATAAAAGATGCACATAATCACCTACAGAGTGTACTTTAATCTAGCTCAACACTGGTCAATTAGGATTAACTCTCTTTATACAGAAAAATAATGATCACTGAGTTTTGGTTATTAATTTCAAAGAGAAAAAGAAAAACTTTCAAATTAAAAGTTTTGTCTTTTTTTTCCTGCTACATGTGGAAAAATAATCAAGAGTATTTTAAATTTACCCAATCAGGATGACATTAAACATTCACATTTATTTATTTATGCAACCGATTTTAATCTTTCCATTGTTCAAATTTTAAGCGTGCATGTCTTTAAAAATACTGTTACTTGATTGAAACTTAGGTCAAGTTGTAGAAATGGTCCTATGATTGTGTACAAATTTTTGCAAACATTCAACGTTTGGGAGAGCTACTATTTTGAAATGCACAAAGCACTTTGCACATAAGCAATCTTTACAATCAAAAGAATCATTTTGTTTTCACAGTCCTGTGAAATAACACATTCTTAGAGCTGCCAGAACTTTATCAGAAAAACAACCATCCTTCTGAAATCTAAAAATAAATGGAAATTTAAATTATGCTTGAATCTGTGTTTGTAATTGGTAATATTTCTACACTTGTTTTATTATAAGTAAAAAAACAAATAAAAAAGTTTTTGTGTTGGATTGCAAACCTTTCAGTTGCAACGCCACCATTGCAACTAAAAGGACGTAGTGAACTGTATCAACAAACTGTGAAGTTTTCTTCCATGGTGGTAGATGCCTTCAGTCTGGACTGCAATGCTACATATTCTGAGAGAATGGCTGGTGAAACAGAAGAGAGCTAAAAAAAAAATCCCTTCTTAAACTAGAGCCAGTTTAATTCATGACAGCTCTGCTTTATTTTATTTTCTGGGAGCCCTTAAAAGATTGTTTGAGCTCCTCCCTGTGCTTATCCAGCAGGGAGTTTTGCTTGTATTTTCCAGTTACACTTTGTCCTGGTTTATGCAGGCTAATTTTAGCATAAATGAGACTACATACTTACAAAAACAAAGACGGGGAAGAAAATGTCATTTTGTTATTGCATTTGAAGTCAGTTAAGTTATGGTGCTTTATCACTCAAGAGTTCTGACTGGAAAAACTTGTCCTCAATTAGATTTAAACTTAATACATAAATTGCTTTGTACTGATTGGATGTAAAAGTATTATATGAAGCTTTGTTTGTGATATGGAAAATAATATAATTTAATAGTCTAATAAAAGTTACTACTTAGGTTGCACCCTGAATACAGATGTTTCGTTTAGGGTGGAAACCTGGCTGTGCAAACCACAACAAAATAAATACATATATCCTCCCAGAATACAACTTAATGAGTAGGTATGCCACTGAATCATGACATTCGTCATTTCCAAATGCGGTTTACATTTTTTATGTCATCAGTGATAATACTCAATTATTTATTTACTAAGAAAAATTGTCGAGCAATAAAATCTGAAAATTCTGGAACTTCTTAATTAATGAAAACTTATTTCTATTTTAATCTACCTCCTCTGAAATGTTTTGCACCCTGTGGGCTTGTGGCTTATCAATGAGTTCATTAAAACTACAGAAACACAGCTATGTTCATCTTAGAAAGCACTGCATACAAATCCCTCCTGCAGATGGTGGACCTCTACACTGAAATTAGACAGTGCGAGCGAAGCCGTTGGCTGCTTTTAAATCCCAAAGGTCCATGTGTGACCTTGCTCACTATTCAGCATCTTGTTGCTGGAGTCTTCTTTGTTAGTCACAGATTCCTGGAAACAGTCAGTGTTATTTTAAAATGTTTTGTACTCCTACACAGTCTCTCTTACTGTGGCTCCAGTGGTTTCGCAACTCTCCACATAAAATTAGATAAGCTTTGAAAAAAACTGTTGTAAACAAATTTGAGAAGATCAAATTTTGATGGATTGTTATTTCTTTTTGTTGGTTCCATTTCCAATCTGAGAAACCTGAACATGTTTTTTTTTTTCTCTCAAAGATACTAAATACTTGCACATCACTCTGTAAGATCTGGTCAATTGTTGGAAAGACTCAGAATTTCAGGCTTCTAGTTGGCGGTGCAATTTTGTTTTTCTTTCCCCAGAAAATAGAAGTGCAGATAATGATTGCTGTGAGAAAAATAGAAAAACAAAAATCTGTGGAAAAATAACTCACAAAGTCTTCAGAGAAAGCACTAGGCCCCTGGCTGTGGAGTTTTAGCATTTTGTGCCTTTTGATGTATAAACTGCACAATCCTCATGAGGAAGCTTCTACTCCTGGCTTCTACTATTAATTGGCTTTCAATCACAAGTTATAAATAATCAAAAAAATGCATAATATTTACCAGTACCCATATCGATTAGCATAACCATGATATAATCAAATTTTCTGGTTGCATTCCGTTGCTTTTCTGCTCTTCTTAAAAATTGTGTGACAAACACAAACACCTGACACAGGACAATGCATTAGAAATGGAAGATCCCACAATCAGTCTCTCCATAAAAGGCTTTGGAAGCTTCTTGCTGTGGTTGACAGAGTGACTGGGAAAACACATGAAGGGTAAGATGCAAATATCTGGTCATTTTTCTGATGAAAATCAAGTAATAAATATGAGACTGAAAATCATTACATTCACTATAGAGTACAATTATGAAATTGTGTTGACCCAGCAGCACATCTTTATAATCCAGACAGATAAGCAAAACTGTGCAATCATTGGTTGTTTGTTTGTCCACAAGCTTGCAAATTACTCAGTTGACTGCTTGGTTTACTCTTTGACAAATACATCAAATGCATGTATGATTTTTTTCTCCGCCTCTTTTGTTTCTCTTTTATATTTTTTAGAGAACGTCTTTCAAGATGTCATAGGTTCACAGATTGGACTGAATTTTCCAGCTTCGTAGTTTGTTCACCACATACAGGCCTCTTTTTCTAAACTATAGATTTAAATGTGAGGGTAGTTTGACAATGATTGCCTGACTCAACACTTTGAAAATTAATTATTACCGTTAAAACAATATTGCAACATCTTAAGAATTCTGCAAATCACATGCTGTTATTTAGGATTCACTGCTAACATTTTAGTGTTGTCAAACAAATAGAGCATTTCTTAAAATATATTCTTCTATTAGCATTTACTTGTATCTTACTTAGCTTATAAGTTTGATATTTCTTATTAAATCTAAAGGGAAAGAAGTATATATTTTTTTAACTTTCGTTTGTTTGTGATGGATCCCGAATCATCAACTTGCACAGTATAAAAACATGTTGCTTACTAATTATGCAATTCAAGCATTTCTTTTCTGGTTTTGCCTCTTTTTAGTCACATCTTCTTATTTTGCATCATCCATTATATGCAGCTTCAGGGTCAATTTGCTGCAAAGTCCATGTGAATTTCCCCTAAAGAGCATTTAAATGCTGTACAGACCTTCTGTTCTCTACTGCGAGAGAAACGGCTCTAAGCTTAGATTACAAAGAGGGAATTGATTAGTTCATCAATGCAAGATGTTTTTAATTACAGTGTCAAATGATCTGTTAATGGACAAAGTGAAATCTGTTGCATCGTTCTATATATAAGCGAGCGTTCTGCGCCTGAGCCAACAATCCTTGGTCTCCTGTGACCGAGGTCATACCGGATTACTGACATATGAAACTGTGTTCGGAGGCAAAAGCAACAGTTAATTAGCTGTTCTCTGCTCCCTTATTGCTATTTCAGTCTAATCCTACAGCTTGGAAATCATTTGATACCATTTCACTGTAATGTCCATTCACACAAACATAAAAGTATGAAAAACAAACATCTAAAAGATGCATATGACACACTGTATGTTTGATTTTGGCAGCTTTGTAAGCCAATACTAAAGTGTAAAGGTGCTAAGAAAGTGAAATATGCATGACCTTGATTATGAGGAGAAATAAATGTGTGGCATAGCTGCCAATCCTGCAAGGCAAGCTCAGAGCCCCTTGGCTGAAAACTGCTTTCAATGCTTTTGACCTGAAATGATAGCACAGCACATATTATAATGGCATTCTACCTAGTGTCAGGTGAAGGCTGATATGTGCTGTGTTATCGGTTCCCTGAGACTCTTTGAATGCTTCTCTATGGCTTTTGTATTTTATTCTCTAAATGAAAAATTAATCTCCAGATCAAGAACAGAGGCTTCTTGACATGTCAAGCGTCTTTCTAGTCTTTTTTATTATTCCTCGTTCGATTTTATTCCTTCTTCATTTATTTGTCAAATCCTGCCTTTTCTATTTCTTTATTGTGTTTTGTTTTTGAAGGTGGCGGCTGGGACGAGGAAAATGTGGCATTTAAAGTAAGGAAGATTTATGGATGTTATCTGACCCAGAAATGTGAGAAATCATTCCAGCTTTGATTTTTTTTCCCTCTTAGGACTGAGAGGTTCTGTTCCATAAATTATTTTCATGTGATCACTGGTATGTAAAGCAGCCTTACTGCTTTTCAAGAGTCGCTGTCATGAAATATGCTCCCAGACTGATGAGAATATGCATAAGCAATACATACGTTGGCTTGGGTGTGTCTCATACCTCTGATTTATTGTTTTGTCAATGTTTTTGTTCTCATATTTGATTGTGTGTTGGAATGCAAACTAGGTGAACAGCGCAGACTGTTTTAATTTGGGATGTAGCTACAGAACATCAAATATGTCAAAGCTTTTTTTTGTTTTTGGTTTTTGTTTTGTTTTAATGAAATTTGCACTTACTGTAGCCTACATGTAGCTCAGCATTTCCAACAAAAATGTGGTTTGGTGCCAGTAAGTGCTGGAAATGCTGCACTGGGACATCAAAATTGAAAGGAACATCTTGAGCATGACTAAAAGAGTGTTCAGAAAATAATATTTTGAGAACAGTTGTGCATATCTTTCTCTGTGGTTTAATCTGAAACATTCACATGTTCATCCTTCATGAAAACAGTCACGACAAAATGAGACAGTTGTGAAAAAAAATATAAAAGCTGCATTGCTTTCTAATTTTTAATGAGTGTGTGTGAAGTAGATTACTTTTATATAATTTAAAAAAAATACATCTCATTTAAAAGGACTGAGCACAAGTTTAAATCTCTAGATTCTAATTTTTGAAATCAGATTAAATTTTCTAAGCAAAAATTTGTTCAGATGTAGGTAAATCTGTGAATAAAGTTTACAAAACTGCTTAAAAATAGTTATGTTACTATACATGCTTTTTGCAAAATACTGTGCAAAACACTAAAGAAGCTCCCATCACTCCTAAATCATTTGGGATGCAGCTGTTTTGTACCTGACTGATCAAATGAACTGACAGGAATGAACAATTTCAAAGTCGCATAAGATAAATACACCGTGACTTAGTAATGATGCTGCCAATGAACTGCTTAATTACCACCATCTGCATTATAGTTCATTAAATTGCTCTTGATCAAAGATTCAATTTTAGACTTTTGCATATATTGCATACATATGTAGAATCTTATTAAACAAATTAGAATATGTATTCCACTAAGAGGCTTGGAGAAAAAAAACATGTAAGCAGGTAACAGACCTGCCTTTCATTTTGCCAATATTTCACACAGAGACAGATGTGTACAGTCATTAATACTAACTGTGCTACTCGGTAATATATGATGCTAAAGATGGTTTTAAATGTCAACTTCGTAATCATTTTGTCTTGGTTTTAAGGATCAGGTACACAAAACTCCATCGTTTTAATCTCTATGGTTTTGGCAAAATAGACATGAATTACTATATATATATATATATAATGCAGCAGTGGTTTTCTGCAAAAATAAATTCACCCAGCCAGACAATTGTTTTATTTATGGACAATGCACATTTATTTTGCCAACCATTACAGTCAGAAGACAGCTTTGAAAGATTGTCTCTCTTTTCATGATGACAGCTCACATTCGAGAGTTATACTCCTCCTTTGATTCTCATTGTCAGTTCAAGCTGGCTGAAGCGCCAGCAACGGCAAAAGAGGAAGCTTGGTCAACCAACATAGAAGTCTGTCAATGTGAAAGACTTTCCTTTTTCCCATCCATGTTCTGACCTGAAAAGCGACATCGCTCAGCGGTGGCGCAAGTCATGATCCACTAACATCTACTCAGCGAAATGTTCCCTCACACAGTACAGCTACACAAAAAACTCTTGAATCATACTCGCTACACCTTTTATCCTCTAAAATCATACCTAACACACTTTTCCACTTGGTTTTCGTCATATCTGAATGGTCCTATGGGGGTGAGCTATGCATAATATATGTCTGAAGAAGATAATGCTAAGAGAGGTGAGAAAACCAGCCATTTAAAAAAAAAATCAGGAGTTTTAGACGTGAGCACAACTCTGATTTCTTTGACTGCAACTGTCTCTCTGTCTTCCTGTGTGGCCTTCAGTGGCGGCGGCAGAGTGGTACCAATCTATGCACACTCTTCTATGTAAGCTGACGGATTAAACAGTGCTTGGGGACACCGACTGTTTCATGCATTAGAAAAAGGCCTTATTGCCCCAGTAGATGGGTTTTAGAAGAGAAGTGTTAATCAATCCCTTTTGCACCATGTTTACAGAGAAAATGTTACAGCTGAGAGAAGAGGACAAACAGAGGGGGGTAATAGGGCAAAATTAAATAAACCTTCACATCCTCTAATTGATTTATGTACTGTTGTGTCTGGCTTTTCATTGATCGCATTGTTTTGGAGGAAACACAGACCTTTCTCAATGTATCCGGCATGCTAACTTGAATATCGTCACAATGAACAGTATATATGGTCTGGATTTAACTTCCTGTGCTGGGTAGAACATCTGGTCCTGCATTTCACCGATGCCCTGAAGCTGATTTCCAGCAGTGTGCAGTAACAGCAGCTGTGGTCATTAGGTTACCAGTGACAGGTAGCCCCTGGGTCGGTGCAGAATTGTTCACATGCCAGAAAAAAGATTATTATCACACCGCCGTACAACATCAGTGACTTCGTTTGTTAGTCGTTTTTTAAAACTGGACATCTGAAAATAAAAATGTGGATAAAATGGTAGAGCCACTAGAAAGCATAATTAATTCTCATAGGTTCTATTTTTTAATTTGCATTTGAGATTAGAACATTTTAAACTATCTAGAAGAGCTTCTTCTACTGTGTCTGTATCTGGAAATGGTTTGTGAGACAGAGAGCTTCTAATGATGCACAGACTGAATGATTAATCTCTACCCAGCTCTAAAACTAGAATTTTTACCAAAGTGCTTACAAGATTAGTACACAATTTTGGAGGATATTAGATTTTTCTTCTGTGATAAAATGACTAACTTTGATGTGCAAACGCCTTTGATCAATGCAGGATTTCTTTAAATGTTTCTCCTAAAGAGTCAAATGTTCAATTTATTTTGAAATGGACAGCTTTAATATTGCTCTGGATATTTGTTGGTTGTTTTTTATTTTACTATGAGAAAAGTTGAAAGCAGGGTTATTTAATAAAACAATATCTGAGGCTCTGAGCATTTCACAGAGCCCAATTCAATGATCTGGAATTTGAACTTGGGCAAGGCTACCAACCTATTAGACAATATAACATGCAGTAAGTTAATTCTGTAAACATAAGCTACAAAGATAAGTTGTTTCAAAGGAGAACATTAAATTTGTTCCAGTGAGTTGATTCCTTTTATACTGTGCATGCAGAGGTCCCCCTAATTCCCTCATTAAACATCATTTTCAGGCTTCAATATACTTGATCTTGAATCACAGTCATTAATCTTTTCTCTAGTAACATTTCACAAAGCTGATAGTTCATCACTACCTTCCAAGCTTTGTTAATGTGTTATATAGTTTACAATCCAGTTTTTGTATTTTCAGGAATCTCTTTTGACCTCTGAAAAACATATTTTTCTAGCAGAATGAGAAATAGGATCCTGTAGCCTGTTTCTTTGAATGTATGTTTGACTTGCTGCACATCTTTGGCTTGTGGCTTTTTTTTAATCTGTTGTAAAGTCAACACTTCATGACTCAGAGAAGGAAAGTCAGTGAACTGAAAAGTTAATAGAGGTTTATTTCATGTGTTTCCTTATCTGGTAGATGATTGATGTTCTTTCCAAAAGTGGGGTCTGAATCAAAGCTGAGGATGAAACATTATTTTATTGCATTTTAGTGACAGAGTTTTCTAAAAAAAAAAATAAAAATAAAAAAAAAAAATGAAAAAGAATGCCTTTGACTATTTACTGCATCTTAAATTGTGGGGTAAATGCAAGTAAAACCTGTGAACTTTCAAATCTAGAGAACAAAATAAATGTCATTTTTAGTAACTGACCAAAGAAACTGATCAATGTTCTATTGTATATCTACTGCTTTATACGCAGAGTTTACATGGCCTGACTGTGCATGTTAATACTTTATCCCAGCCTGTATCCTAAGTAGATTGCAAAGATTTACATATAATAATCTCAAAGATTCAAGTCACAGACACACACATTCTCACTGCTAACACATGTTAGAACATAAGTTGAGATCTATGAGCATACTGACACATTTGTTGAAGTCTTAATGTAGATTTATTTCTCTCTCTTTGAGAGCAACTGCTTTTTCACCTTGTTGTGCAAATTCTTACAGCGTGAGAAACTAACACAGAAAAGTGATTGGTGTGACCAGCTGCCTGTCTCCTCGTGTGCGTAGACAGAGACCTGAAAAGCATTCAGACAAGTTCCTCACTGCTGACTCCAGTGTTTCCCTCCTTCTCATCTTCTCCGTTTTCTATTCTTTTTTTTTTCTTTTTTTTTTACCTCCTTTCTACCCAAAAACTGCCTTTTTACATACCTGTGCCTACAGTATCACCTTCCAGATGGAAACTGTGTGGTGCGGCTTGTGAAAATAAGCCTCTTTTCTTCTGTACTGTTTGGCAGAAAAGGGGCAGATAAGGAAAAGCGGGACCTGCTGTGAGGATGTTTTTTTTATTATTTGGGGAAGAGGAAAAGCACACTGAGAGAATTAGCATGGATCAAGTGAATAATCTGCCTGCGTGAATATAAAATATGCACATAAGATCCCTTTCCTCTAATGTAAGAAAAGTACAAACAGTGCTTATTTGCTCCCTCTGAGGACTAAAATATTCCAGATACACGCTTATTTAAAATCTGCATGTCTTGCCTTGTGTTTTCCATTTTTTATGTTTTTCATTAGAGTTCACATTCAGCCCTTCTCTACCTTGTGTTTTACTCTCCTCTTCTAAGTGCATTCAGTTCAAATGTAAAACAACAGAATTGCTTCCTCTCCAATAAGGCTTTGCGGATAAACAATCTGCACTTCTGCAAGAACATCATCTGAATAATAAAGCTGCACTTCACATGACCCAAAACACATTTGTATGTGGAAGCAAACTAACAGCAGATGCAGGTCAAAGTGATGCAGCCTTAGAAATAACAGAGGGAGAGAAAATGTGATTTATAGTTGTACCTAAGTTATTAAGTTATTTAATAGTGCTATAAATATATATATAAACTCAACTGCATGTGTCTGAAGCTAACTGGGTTTTGGCTTGATCAAAAGCAACCTGTTAGGAACTGAAAATGTTATTGTTAGAATATTATGGCAATAATATTCTAACAATTATTATTATTATTATTATTTCACAGAAGTAACTTGTTCATACACACATGAGAGGGCACTGAATAGGAATATTTTTTTCTACTGAGGATTCAGAGCAATTTATTCAGCCTGCCACCTACATATGTTAAATTATGACGTTGAGAGTAATGTAGATATAACAAAGTCAACAGAAATGCTGAAGAAATGGTAGAAGACTTTCAGGTTTATCCGTTAAAGCTGTCAATCCTCTATTTCTTGTTAATTAGTTGAATTTTAAAATATATGCTGTCATATACAAAATTGTGAGTCAAAGTAGCATGTACAGTATATAAAACAGACCTTACTTTAAAGTTTATTTACTCTAGCGTATGTTCATAATATTTGTTTTCACATTGAAAAGATGGAAACATCTTAGAGCCACTTTTTCTGTTTTTTTTTACTGAGGTATTTTTGAATGCTGCTGATCACGGTTCAGAATCTAGATTTTCAGGTCAGGGCTTTGCAAAAAACACTATCAGTTGGAAAAGCAGAAACACACTGCATTCATCATTGTTAAACATTTAAAAGGAACAAATATACAAGGCTATAGTTGTCATCAAGGCCTTTTTCAGAACAAGGTAACAGATTTTTACGTTTTTTGCACATCACAATCATCACAAGTTATTGATGTGGAGCAAAGGGTTACAGTTAACTCTCTGCTGTTTTACTTCTAATTCATGTTAGAAATCAGAGAGCCAAAACAAACATGATACAAAAGAGCTTAACAGAGTCATTGGAATAAAATAAATGGATAAATGAATGGCATAGTAGTTAACTTTGTAAAATATTACAAAGTGAAGATTTCAGCCATACAGTTCAAGGTGCAAGCACAGCAACTCCACCAGTATCAGCCTAATCTGACCAATTCTCTGATCAGCAAAATCAGAACTACAAGCAAAATTGTTGCTGAAACACAAAGAATACATTGGAATTGTGTCACGTCTTTGCTGTTAGATGTCTGAGAAAAATATATTTAGCTTGCAGGAAAGGACTCAGAAATCAAAGCAGAAAAAAATTTAAAAAGCACAGTGAAGAAGTAGATGACAAAGCAGAATTTGATGAAGTAAGAAATTGTATTCTGACAAATGCATGTGGCAGATAAAACCACTGAGTTGCCCCAAATAAATTAAGTTTTCTTTGAGTTCATCCACAACTTGGTTATCATAGTTTCTCTAATATTTCAGTTAATAGATCATTGAACCTTTTTTTTTTATTTTTTGCAACAGAGATAGGTCAAGCACACCGAAGTACAATGTCTGCACTTTTAATCACGTTGCAGTTGAATGGATGGATAAACGAATGGCATAGTAGTTAAGTCATTGTGTTGAAGTTGAAAATTTGTTGATAAAATGGATAAATATATAAAAATACTTCTGCATGCAGGCATAAGACATACCTCTATGATCCCAGTGTCTTCATGGTCTAATAACAAACATAGCCCCCATGATCTCACCACTTGTATGATATGACAGACAAAAAGATCCATAAAGGTGGACTTGTGGATTTTTGAGAATCACAAAACTGTGATCTGAAAGAAGAATAAGAAACGCTTCACCATTTCCTGGCACATCCACTGATCATCTCTTAGTCAATCTACTGACTTTACGTTGAAACCTCAGAAGCTTGAATTGTGCTATATTAGTTGCAACAACAGAAATGTGTCATTTAACAGACAAACGCAGCACAAATGACAGCTGCTCACCGCCAGGGGAAAACACCAAGACTAGAACAACCTAAAAGCAGTCTGTGTGCTCTCATTGGTGTTGCTGATATTTACAAGAGCCAAACAATCATATTTGGTGTTTTTCTCTTTGTTTTATATGTTCATGTTTTGTTCATGCAAAATGATTTTTTTAATTTACTGTATATCTTGTGTTTTCTGATTTTTGTATAGTCTAAAAACATCATCATGTCTTTCATTCATTTATATGTCTTTTCAAAAAAACAGAAAATTTTGAACTCTTTTGGACGTTTTTAAGTTAAACATAAACCCAAATCATTCTCCTGAGGTATTAAAGGAAGTAATGAAGGAATCTTTATTGACTGGAATAAAATGCTGCAATCAAGAAGACCTTGAACTGCAAAGCTCTGGAACATTTTCTGCATTTATCTCTATTCCAGGACTGTTAAGCTGGATATATATATTTTGATCTGTAGTCTTATTGTTGACTCAAAACTCCATCAATTTGTTGTGCCTTCACTGTCTTGCTGAGACCCATAGAGCAGGTCAGGAGTTGTCAGCTATTAAACGGCAGATAAATTTCAACAACTAACAACAAAGTGTTCCTCTTAACGACTGAGTGAAGAGCAAAAGATCTGGTTAAATGATGCCTACAAAGCTTAAAAACATGTTAAAGTGTGCCACGCTTGCCATTTCTAGTGTCTAAAACCTAATTAACAAATGGCAATTGAGAGGTACTTTGCAAGTCCAGAGAAGCTTTAAAGGACTGTAGGATGGAGCTGTGGGTGGAAACTTTAAAGCAAAGCCTTCAGTGACTGCTGTGAAGCTGGATGAGGGTTTACAGTCTGCAGCTTTGATGATTTCATGTTTGCTGTTATCACACATTTTTGCATTGGAAGCTTTGGTTTTATCTGCAGATATTTAAATATGCTGTTACTTCCATTTACGCAGTATACAAGAAAAATGAATGAGCAAACAATAATTTACACATTTTCCCATGAATTTGCATCATAAAATCACCATCTGGTTTATTACCTTGTTTTCTGTTGCTTAGATCCAGAGGCTGGAAATCAATAATTAAACAATGAGCTAAGTAGATGTTAAAATATCAACAGCAGGCCCAGGAAAGCTGTTAAACCCAAGCTGGATTGACTTACACTAAAAGCTGAGCAGAATATCATACAGTTTTTAAAAAAAGTATTAAAACAGACGTTTGTGATGTATTGATAATTGTGCTGAAGTTTTAAAGGAGAACATGCACCATTTGCTGTGTGCATATTGAATGCTTGTGACTTCAGCTAGTCACACAATTTGGTCCAAAAAGTAAAATCATTTCAACAGAATTTGGGAGAGACCACAACAATGAGGTCTGCTGCAGTTACCTTTTTAGTATTTATGCATAATTTTGGTGTCCACACCTGCGAATATGTGGCTCATATACCTCACAATCTAGCTAATACTTATTGAATTAAATATAATTTATTCATTATGTTATTTTTAAACTGTGTGTGATACCCAAGCACAGTAAGAGGTTCTTTTGTGTCTGCACCACATTTCCACATTTTGTTCAAAGAAAGATATTTTCACACAGTAGATGGAAAAAGAGCTCAGATTTAAGTGAAAGCACAAAATAATGGTTTAGACTGGAAATTAATGCAGATCTCATGGTTGAAAGGAATTTATTTAATTCCACCACCAAATCTCTACGTCTTAGATGTTCAAATGTTAAAACTCATAACTAACTTTGTAAAGGTTTCCGTTTATTGTATTCTCAATCATTTTATTTTCCTTGTGTGCATAATATCAAGAGACTGTGGAGGAACAATATGGACAGTATGGATACTTTTATTTTTAAGTTTCTTATCCCTAACATACAACACAAACCAAGCTTCTATTTTTTTATATATACACATGACTTAGATTGTGCGCTAATTTACCAGTCAGAGTCTAATGCATTAGCTGCTACCAGTAGGGTTATACACCGTCTTGAAGCATTTGGAGAAGAACTCCAAATGTTATAACGTTTTAAGTCTAGAAAAAGAATAACAAATGAATTAATTAAATTTGATCTTGAAAAATTGTTTGGGTTTAACATTTTTGTGTTTCCAAAATGCCTATTTCTATACTTGGCGAGATACAAAATGGATTGACAGTAGCTTTAGTGAACAAACAGCATCATGACGGCCAAGAAAAACTCTAGATTTAAGGATAGATTTGTAGAGACATTTAAAGCAAAGTTAGGTTATAAAACTGCTTCTTAAGCTTCAGACATGGTTGTCCACTCAAACTGATGAGCTGAGAAAGGAGCGCATCAAAGAGAGAAGTAGCCAACATGCCCAGGGTAAGTCTGGAGGAGAGATCCACACATCAGAACAGAAAACCTGTCAGCAGGACAAATAGTGAGATCTCCTGGGGGTGGCATCATGTTTTGGGGAAACATTTCTTCAGCAAGGACAGGGAGGACGGATAGAGAGTTGGTAGGAAAATAGATGGAGTTAAAAATTGGCTAGAAGAAAACTTGTTAGAGACTGCCATAGAGTGAAGACTTAGGTGGACATTCACATTTACCTGCAATCTGACTTATCTTGAGTTGTTTTGGAAAAGAGATGCACAAACTGCAATATGCACACTCTAAGAAGTACAGGGTTTTCAACATTTTCCAAGACACTGTGTAAAGTTCCACAGCAGCCTGAGATGAGCAAACTTATCCTTCTTGCCCAGTTCAGATTACTTTCAGTAACCAGTTGTCTGTAGTTTGCAGTTATTGTTTTTTTTTTTAAATAAAACAGTTTTGTATCCTTTTCTACCTATATAAACTGCAAATGCCCTGATAAATGCTAGAAATACTTTACTGCAGCACTGCTTTATGCAAAATGTGCACACAGTACAGCTCCGACGGGCCAGGAGAGCAATCATGTCACACCAGTGATTATGTGATTGCGGTGTCAGCCTTGTCGACAGCTGTCCTTGCTATGCCTTAACAAACAGGAAGTAAACATTGCCCTCCACAGGGGGTTGATTAAATTTGTTTAAGTTCTGTCAGGATGTAAAGGCCGCAGCTGCATGTCTGATTACCTGGACGTGGACTAAAAGGCCAGTAGATTAAGAACCCTCTGTGACCTGGTACTGAAACAGAAATAATTCAGAAGTGTTGTAATAGTGTAAGCTAAGCTAATCTTTCTCTCTTTGATCCATTCTGAGCAAAAATCTTAACGTCACTTGTATTGTGAACGCCTCCTTCAGGTAATTCACTGCTGCAGATCAGATCTTACCCAGTGCTCTCGCAAGCAAGACCAACTTCCTTTAAAAGATTTTTCACACACAAGATAATCTGACAATGAAAGCAGATATTCATGCCCCGGCATAGTATTTTGTTCAAAGATAAAAGCTTTCCTCCCCTCTATCTCACCATTCATCAACACAGAGGAACATCGAGTGAAGGCAAACCCCATTTTCTCTAACCCTCCGAGTATCTGTGCAGCACAGTGTAGAGAGTGTCATTTGTAATAAATAGCCCTGAGATAATTAGAAACATGCTTCTCTTCCTGGAGTAGAACAAGATTGTGAAAAAGTGATGATGAATAAATAAAAAAAACAGCTAGCAAAAAACCGAGGGGGGTTATGGCAGGGAGAGTCTTCCAGGCTGAGAAACAGATGCCAAGGGCTGCATTGTTGATAAGTGTTTGGCAGAATGGTGCAGGGCTTTTGCCAATGCATTAACCAGTCCAGTGAGGAGACTTCACACAGTCTGCAGTAGCACTCAAAACACCACCCACTTGTCTTGTCACTCAAGAGCATGTTTGTAGGATAACAAGAAGAATTTGATTGAATTTAATGTTTGTTTCTGTTTCAGAGTAATTAAAGCTAGCTCAAAGTGAGTATTACTAAATGTAGGAGCATTCTTCTCATTAGTTTTAAGCTTTATGTTTAAGAGATCTTACAATCTGCACTAAATGTTCTTGCATTTGGTTCAAAGCTGGATATCTCTGTACTCAAAGTATATGACTTTAAAGAGACCAGATTTGTTCACTTCTTCCATTTTTTACACTGACAGGTAAACTTCAATCCACACATAAAATGCTGTCCGCTCTAAAAGTGACAAAGTCACGGAGAAAACTAAATATAAAAGTTTTTTAACCCACAAAAAACCTATTGGAAGTTGTTTTTGTCAATCTATAAATAAGTGAACTCAATTATTTTTAGAGCCATTCTCTTCTTTTTATTTTTAATAGTAAATTATAAGGATGGGCTAGTAGGAGATTTTCACTCTATTATAAAGTCGAATCCCTCCAAGAAATGTGCTTTTGATGCTTTTTGATTTTCCAATGTCCTTTTTGGTCCACTTAGCCTAAATAATTGAAGCTAGCTAGTAATTATGCACACCTTGAAGTATAGTGTTATATACCCATCACCTGTTATGCTTAATTCCATTAAGCATTCAAGTTTATTTAGCTTATAGTTAAAAAATGTTCCTAGAAAATGTCAAAATACTAACTTATCTAAAAAAAAATGTGCACACAGTGTAGACAGAAAAGCCCTGGAACTCTAAAAACTTGTCTCAGCTGCTTAATTAGCTGGGCTATCTGCTCCAGTAGAGCCTGTGGTAAGCTCTACTGGAGCATATATCCAGTTTAACATATATCCTTCTTGTGCATTACCAGCTGTAGATTTAAAACAGTGTTTCCTCAATAAGAGTGAGAGTAGAAAGGACAAATAAAACACCAGTAGTGCACAGCAACAGATGGAGAGGGGCAGCGTTGTGTTGCTTTGCTTCACATAGCTGGATTAAACTTTTCTCACTTCATTACTTTCTCTGGCATCTCCTCAAATAGACAATAATAATGGTAGGGTGGAAAACTTTCAGCAGTTTTAAAACCACAACAAAATCTTGTTACACTTTTACACTGATAATCAAGCCATTCAAAGTAGAAATAAACTGGGCATTTTTAGATATTCCAGACAACAAATATCTGATTTAAAATGTCTTCTGACAGAATACTACATTTATAGTTACCTGTAATAAATATAACTGGTATGTAGTTGAGGATGGCAGTAAAAAGCTGATATTGAAAGCATGCTTTTTTAGTTTATGCCATTAATATAACAGAATCATTTTATTAATGCAGCATCAACTTTTAATATCTGTTGGCTTCTAAATGATTCAGTTATACAGTACATGACTACCTTTGTCTGCACACTGTTCAAGAAGCGTGCCGTCATTTTCTTTCCCTCTGTAAGACTGAATAAGACCTCATTGAGGTAAATGGCTTCAATAACTGCCAACTTGCTAAACAATAAGCAGAAATGGGCTTTAAAAGCTGGACGAAGCTGATTTATAACTGAATGCAGCATCTTTCTCATGTTCATGTTGCATTCACATTGTCATTTGACAAAGCTTACCAAAGGGTGGAATACATCACCGCCCAAACTGCTGCTTTGAGCTGTCAAGTTGTTGGACAGATTGATCCCACCTCACTTAAATGCAACATAAGCCACAGGCACACTGACAAAGCGGGGAGAGACAGCCTTCACTGACTGACATGAACAGAAAAGGAAAGAAGCTGACACTAATAGAGGAATCAATATTCACCATTTTGAATGAAGAATCTGGTTCTCTGGTCAAAGATGTTAATGATAGCTGGCTCTGTTAACAGTCAGCTTAGATCTTCAGAGCCTGAAGAAACTGCAGCTTAAACTCTCAACATTCAGATGTCGGTGACTAACATATCTGTGGGTCTTCTGTTCAGCCTTATATAGGGCTGGAGCTTTAAAGCTTTAATGCTGAATAATTAATTGCAGAAAAAAGCTAATGCATTTGATCAAATTGTGGAAAGTTATGACCAGGTTATGTGATGACGCAGCGCTGGATAAGCAGAGTTAAAAGGTCACTCAAGACTGCTTTTAAGAGCAAACTTCACAGATGACTGTTACTCCTGAGATGCAGGAGTAACAGGCATCATGAGTAATACAAAATCTAAAGCCAGATTGTAGCTGTGGCAAAACGAGTCTTTGAAAAAACAGTGTTGCTATGTCAGCATGCTTCAAATACATGTTTTAATATTATTCATATTATTTATTTTATTTGTTTATTTTTTTTACTTTATTGGTTTTTGCTTCAATGTTGGGGGTGAATGATTAAGAAAAATATTCACATGTGGAGAATTTAAAACCTCCAGTTTTACTAGCATGTAGTAAGGAGTGACACAGAGAGAGGTTGATTATATGGATGAAAAAACAGTTCTGTTGAATAAAAAATATGTAGTTTTCTCCCCAATATAACTGCATGATTTGGAAGAGCATGAAATAGAAACCCTCTGGTTTACTTGCTACAGGAAGTCTTGAATCAAACTGCATCTGAATCTTTATAGTTGGATGAATCATTGCATGGAACCAAACTTGCAAAGTTTCAGTTTCCAATAACTCAAGGCAGAAATCGTTGTACATCATCGCAATTGTATCTGTGTTAAATTATTCAGTCATTGCCAAAAATTTATTTGAACTAGAAAACTGTTTGTAGATTCAGATATTGGTATTTAATTAACATGCAATTAACAGACATTGTTCACAAAGCTTCTAATTACAATATCATTTTGAATTGAATCCCACTGAAGTTTCTTTATGATAGAAAATGAGCCAGAAATCTCTCACAAAATAATCAAATAATGCTTTTTCTTTTTATTACAATTCTTAAAATAAAGTGGCCAAACATTTCTATACCATTTCAATTATACAGTTTTAAAGCGTCTTATTAGACTGATCACAAATTTCAAGGTAAACATAAAATAGGAACTAAAAGTCAACACAATGAGTTAGGCATAAATCTACAAAGTGAAACATCCAACTGTGCTCTTTTGAGAAATGTTTTATCTTTATGTCTCATAATTACCATAATTACAGGTCTTAGTATTCATCCAACTCACAGGATGACTTGTTTTGATAGTTTTAATCAATTTCAGGTTTTGAAATTGTTTGTTTGGACCTTTGTTTGGAAGATATTGATCATGAAAGTAAATATGCTTTCACTTTTTCCATCTTCACCTGACTCAAACAATATCAGAAAGTAACTTTTTAGTGCTGATGTCCAAGCCGCTCAACACTTCATGTACTGTAGTTCAGCATTCCTGTAACTTATGAATGACCAAAGGGAGCTCACAGGAGGCTCAACTTTGCGGTTTTCTGACAAAAAAAAATGTTTTGAAAGAGGCCAGAGAAAAGACATGCATAAAGGGAGACACCATGCCAGCTCGATGCAGAAAGGCCTCGGGTGGGATTTGAACCCAGGAACTTGCTGAAAGGCAACAGTAGTGACTACTGCAGCAACAAATCAACTTGCTGTTTCCACTATTTTTGGGGAAGTTTTTTGCACAAAAAAAAATCTATTCTGATTCATTCTGACTCTGTGGTTTATTTATTTACACACTGCAAAAACACCAAATCTTACCAAGTAATTTTGGTCTAGTGTCTAATGCAAATATATTAGTACAGTTGAAATAAGACAACATTAACTTACAAGTAGCTTTTCAGCAAAGATACAGGAGATTGTTTTAATTCTTTAATCAATATTAATTCCTTAATATTGATTAAACAGTATTAGTTCCATTGGCAGATTATTTCGCTAAAAATGTTGGGAAAATATCTTGTTATAAGTGAAATTATCAACCAATGAAACAAATATTTTTCATCAATATTAAGGAATTACTGACTAAAAACAAGCTCTAATGGCTTGCTGAAAAGTTACTAACAAGTTAATTTTGTCTCATTTCAAGTGTACTACGATATTTGCAATAGAAACTAAACCAAAATTACTTGGTAAGATTTTGTGTTTTTGCAGTGCAACCACTGCCTGGTGAATGCAAAGATTGATTTTGGCCTAGACATTAAGTCTCAAAGTCACTTTGGATTAAACAAATGTAATCCAAATTATACAACGTAAAACAAAAAGAAGAAGGGGACACAATTGAAGTTTCATCCTTTTCTCCAGACTTTATCAAAGGAGACGGTAAAGTTTTTTTCTTCTTTCCTTAAAATGCTTGGCTTCCACGTTAAGAATGGGTCTTTGGGAGGTTTTATTTAATCTGTTTTATCGGGAAAAACACCAAACAATCTCATGCTATCCCGTCGGCCTTCATCTTATCTGTGGTACTGAAATTCTTAGATGCTATCTGGCAAAAAGTCGACCTTGTTGGCCAAATCCAGTATTAAAGTTTGCTACCCACCTCTGAGATGAGCACCAGTGAACAGTAAACACACTCTACCAAAGGCGAGAGCAGCATGTGTGTCGCCTCTCAGTGAAACCGGGGATGGAGAATCTGGAGTGGTGATTCTGAAGAGGGCTTGCAGGGAGGCTGAGGGACCAGAGAGGGAGTGAAGAGAAAATGTGAAGTGAGGCAGAAAATGAAGAATTTAATAGAGACAGGAAGAGGGAGTCGATGAGGAAGGCAGAACTTCAAGGGATCTAATGGATGATGGGGTATAGGTATCAGGAGAGCAAAAAAAGGTGAGTTAAGAAAGAAAAAGTGAAAATACAAACTTAACAAACTACATGGAATTAAAGAGACGGAATAAAGAGAATATTACAGAAAAAAACAAGGCAATAAGAGCTATAGCAGCTGAGAAACAAACAGCGGGAGTTCAATTATCCGCAGTTCCCGCTGCTTCTCCCTCCGTCTGTGATTGGACAGCGTGTATCCATCACTTCATACAGCAGACTAATTAATGTTTATTCTGTGAAGTAAATTCAAACAGCGTATAATTCTCCATCATTATTACACACAAAATTCCAAGCTGTTTGTGCATTGTAAACATTTGATTAAAATTAATCGAGCTGTGGGGAGTGCTGTCAGAACAAGCGGTGTAAGCAGAAATCACATGTTTCGGAGTGATTGTTCGCAAACTCTGCTCACATCCCCACAGAGAGATGATGTCATTGCAAGCTAATAATAACAGTAATTCAGCACACTTTCTCCACCGGCTCCCTCCTTGATTTGTCTCCAGTGTTTGCAAAGCTAATGCAAACAAGTGCCTCAGATGCTCAGAAAGGCACAAAGTTAAAGGCAGTGGACACAAAGTATGCACCTAAGGCTGACAGATCAATAGAGCTTTAGGATATTTTAAGAAAATGACTGAGGAGGCATGCAGACAGCCCAGAGCTGCGCCGCGGCCTGGGCTCTGTGTGTATTTACAGTGCTATTCCTGGGGGAAAGGCAAAGAGCAGCAAAGCTCAAACAGAGCCACAGAGTCATTATTTTTAGTCATGTTTGCTGTGGGCTCGTTCAAAACGCCCTCTCTCCACACCGGGAATAAAGAGCTGCAGCATGAGAGGAGAACTGGAACAAACCCCGAGGACAGCGAGCATGGGCAAACACATCATTACAGAATCAGATACAGCCGTAATTATAATCCCTCACTTTTATTTGTTGTACGTGGGAGAAGTAATTTTAGAACTGCGTGCATTCCGGAAGAAGCAAAGGTTTGTAAATCGCATGCTGTAATGCAAACGTTAGACGGAAATGTTTTCCACGTTGAGCTGGAGTGGATTCTTTTGTTCTCGCAGAGTTTCACAAGTCATTATGAAGAGATCCAAAAATGTGTTCCTGAGGGATTCCAGCATTAACAGCACTTCATCATTACAGCAGTTTCTACACCCATGTGTGTACATAGACGGTGATGGTGTGTGGATGTGCATGGCTCCATTTCCACGTGTGTTCATGTGTGTCGCCTCTGAAGCGCGTGAGAGAGAAGCTTGTCCCTGTAGCACTAATACGGCACAAAGATGACATCTATGATCTATCACACTCAGCCACCTGCTTCCCCAAAAAATGCCATTTAAATGCCACATCTGCTCCAGTGCAGCCCCACTCTAACCACCCAAAACCCACACAGCTCAACAGAACACCCGAATCTAGCATCCACAGACTTTTTATATACATGTCCGCTCACGCATACACAAGGGAAGAGTTAATGAATGCTGACGTTTTTGGGAAAAGGAGAATATATATATATGTGTATGTATATATAAATAACCCAATTTAAGCTTTACAGTAACCCTTGTGCTTGTGGAGCCAAGTGATTCATATGCAGCTGTCAGGAGTTTTAGAAATGGTTGAGGATAACTTCAGAGGTCACCCTGGCTGCACTCAGGAAGAACCAAAAGCCCACTGGTCACAGAGCGCGTGAAGTCCAACAAAATCTGACCAGCTGTCTGAGTATCGTTGGCTCACCGTGTGAACTGGGCTAGAGTTGGTTAGGCAAGAAATTAATGTGCTGAGCTGCAAGAACAGGAAAGAAAATGCCACAACCTCAACTTAAAAGGGACCTATAATACTTCCTTTTAAACAAGCTGCAGGATGGATATGTGGGCAATTCAAAACTGTTTTTTTTTTTTGCACAAAATCACACTCTTCTAATTAGATTTTACCTGTTCAGTCCTTCTTGAATTACTTTCAGAATAAGCTGTTTTAGGACTGTCACATCTGTCATTTTCATGCAAATAAGCTGTTGGTGGTCACATCCCTCTTCATCTCTAAAGTCAAAGTTTACACTTGCAGTTTATACATGTCAAAATGTCTGAAAACAAATGCTCAATTGTACAACGGCACATATTCAATCCTGAGTCCAACCCAGAAGTGTGAAAGGATGTGTGTAGTCACATAATGTTCATTGTAACCAAAAAAATAAAATTGTCTTTTCCAGCAGCTGTTGTTCAGCACATTCAGAGGTAATTTGTTTTTTCATATACCAAAAAACATTAACTTATTGCCAGAAAAAGTCTGGATGTTTTTTTAAAGCAATTTAAACTGTTTCTGGAACAGTTCTGATAGAAGTAAATTTAACATAAAAGGTCCCCTTTAACATTGTTTTGTTTGCTTTGTACAAAGCTGAACCCTCAATACAATCAAATGAGATGACGCAGTTTAGTACTTACTTTTAGATATTAAGATTTACTAACATTGAAAAAAGTACTGTGACTAATAAAGCTTCTCATCCAAACATTTATTTGTCCTATTGTCATTTTCTACTGAAAGAAGTAGACTCAGCAATACAGAATACTGTATGATTCTCCAGTATTCACTAAAGGAAATCCTATAAGCTCTAATGAATGCAAAGCCTCTGAAAAGCAGTTTGCTCCTCGGATGAGAAGGAAAACATCTTAGAAAAAAAAACAACAACCAAATGAAGGCCAGTTGCCTTCTAAGCAATGTAAGGAGCTATTTAAATGTTAAGACAAAGTAGTTGTTATCCTTTTCATGCCTCCCTCCATGGGGTTGCCACAGCACGACAGCATCCCCCATTTCCAGGAAGTTACGGGATTCAAACTGGGAACCAGAGACTCCTACTCCACCACCCAAGTCACTGCTGCCTCCAAATGTTAAGATGATGTAACATTTTTAGAAGAAATTAGGATTCATATCATTTTCATACATTACATACCCATCAACTCTGAAGATTGAGTCATTTGCATTGTAACATGTTTAAAATGAGTAGATGGAATAAAGACTTAAGAGTATTCAATATTGTACCAGTCACCCTAAACCACTATGACACAAATTATCAAGAAGGGAATTGAAGCATTCCTCTATTGTCATAACTCTTGTCATCGTTTTCCTCAATGTTTCACCACACCTATTGATTTTCATCACCAATTGTGTTCTTATCAATACATTTTGGAGCAACTGTTGCATTTCTGTCTATGTTCTGAAGAAGAAAAGTGTTATTTACAGGCATATCATTTAAATTGTGAAATAATGATGTCTAATTTTAGCTGCCAAGCCATGTCAACAATATTATGGTTTACAACAATTGTAAACCATAATCTTAATAAAAACAGTGGTGTGATACTTTTGTTGAAATACGTCTCCATAAAATTACAGAGCAGTAAATTTTCCAAACCCCAACAGAATATGCTGGGATTCAATTTCTGGTTGATTTAAATGTAAATTTGAAGAAAATCCAGTTTGTGTGTTTCAGTGTTATTACTGTTGAACTTTATCAGCGTGTGGTGAAATCACTTTTTGACCCTATTTGTTGTGCATGGAAGGCTGGCTGCGGTCTAGAGCAACAGAGGACGCTGTGTGGGTTGTTTTAATGAACTCTGTGCTTCAGAGTGATGGATAGGCCTATCTGAGCGTTGTGTCCGCTCCACCCCTTCAAAGAGCTCAACTATCAGGCTTGAAAGCAGAGCCCTGAGCTTACCCACATAAATACAAAGATGCAAACATTCACCAAAAAAAGTGCATTTAATCACTGCCCTGGGATTTCATGGGGAAAAAAAGAAAGCCTGGATAATGAAAGGGCCAACATACATCATACAGAACCAACACATTATGTAAGGACAATTGGCAACAAAAGATCAGTAGTCAGTTTTGTTTGGAGCAAAACATTTTAACTGTGTATATTTTTCCCTGCATCTTGGATGCTGAAACTGCTCATATTATTACTTATTCGATTATCTCACAAAAAAAAGAAGAAAAAACAAATCTGTGAGAAAAATGTCTCAATAACTTTTTAGATAAGCTAGCATAATGCAAGTCATCTGGTAATTATTTAGCTTCAACAAATAACATAAAAAGGTTTTAACATATATTTAAATAAAAATATGCAACAGCCTTAAATTAGAGGCAGCTGGACCTTCACTCAGTTTTTTATGAAGACGTTTTGATATCCATCCAGCAGTTTTGTGAAAACTGTTGTTTTAGTTGCAGATTCCCAGTCACACATAATAAAACAACAATCATGTTGTCCCTCACCTGTTTGGGTCTTTTATTTGGAGTGGGTTTTGTGCTTAGTCACTTGAATCATAATGAGTCTGCTTATGTAATTTGAATTTTTTTGTTATTTTTATTTTTTCAAGTCTTCAGATTCACAACTTTAGATCTGGACATTAGGGGATCACTCCAGCACATGAACAGGTATTGATCTAAACCATTGAGTTTTTGCGCTGGCTGTATATTTAGGGTACCATTTTACCCCAGTCTTAATTATTTTGTAGTCTCTACCAGGCTTTTATTTTCAGATTGATCTGCATTTAGTTCTATCCATCTTCCCATCAAATACATTGTTTTCATTTGGCTTCTCTTTTTGGCTGGCTTTCCAACAACACAATAATACAACTGATAAATTCATCAGTTATAACAAACTTTAAGTGATAATTTATTGTCTATGTGACAAAAGTTTAACAAGTCATTTTCATTGAAAGAGCCAAAGAATGCCGATCGAATCAATGTCTCTGTCCATGGTGCTGAATGTTCAGAGTTAGACAAAACCTATTTCCCTGCTTGACCCTTGTTATGCACATTTTCCATGAGCATATTATAAATGGTAAATGTTCTGAATCCATATAATGTTTATTAAATACAAATAAATAATACTTTTTCTTAAATACACGCTTTTTTCATGCAGGATGCCTTATTGAGTTCTAATCAGACTGTTACGTGTCGTATGAGTAATTTCTTTCAAAACTTAGGATACGCATGTAACTGTGAGTAATAAGAGCACTATGCTATTAAAGTTGTTGAAATTATTTGATGAAAGACAATTGGTCACACTTTTAATTCCCATGATCGTTTGAAAAAAGTATTTTTGCTTCTATAAAATGTCCAGAAACAAAGCAAATGTTCTCAACAGATTAATGAAAAACAGTGCAGCAGGCTGCTAAAATAACGGTGAGTGTGGATTAGGTCGGCTCAGCGGTACAAGCTTATGTGTGGGAACAAAGTTGTCCACTTATAACTGCAATATCAGATTGAGTCTTCACAAAAATGACCTTTGGGATTTAGTGTAAGTCTAAATGAAAATGTGATTTAGTCTAAATGTTTGGGTCAAATGAAAAAAGCAAAACATGACATGCAAAGGCAGTTCACAGAATGCAGAGGGGATTTAAACCAGTTTCCATCGAGAGAGTTCAGACAGAAAATCCATAGCATTTCCCCAAATAGACTCAAAGAGAAACTGTAAAGATGTAGTTGATCTTTGAACTTCAATGAGCTAATAAGTTAGAGAAATATCATGCCCATGTTGTAGGAAAGAACAGTTTCTGTCTAGTAGCTTCATTTGAAAAAATATAGATAAAACTTGAGCGTTTTAAAGCAGCAAGCAGGGATCTCAGTGTCTGATGTTGGGACTGCATTGTGTTTTATAACAGAAGACTTTCTGACAGGAAAAGCTGAATTGATTAACCTTTATTTATCCATGGCACACTTGAAATGCAGGTTGTGCTTTGTTCAGTCATGTTGCATTGCATTTACACCAAAATGCCTGCAGGGGAGGATGAGCGGAAAGCGCACAGACCACCAACCCTGCCGAGAGTTATTTTTCCTTCTTCTTTTTCCCAACAGATGGAAGAGACAGCTTCTATAACATATCACAGTTTATTAGCAGAGAGCCAGGCCCGTTCCTTTTTCTCCCATTTTCAGAGAAAGTTATTCTTCTCTTCACAGCAGGCAGAATGACATGCCGACACATTCTTCCACTGCTTTTTTTGGGGGGGGAGAAAATGTTCTGCAGCTGAGTCTTTCCAGTCTTCATTCCCAGAGCTATAAGGGGAAATGCTTTTCACAATCTTGAGTGATTCTGTAATGCAAATGTCCAAATTCATGTCTAATTCTCCAGTCCTAGTGGTCCCTGAGGGGCCTTAGGGCCAAGATACGCTATATCTTACAACAGAATTATTGCCTGTCAAGTCTCACACCATTAATTCTGTGAAGCCTCTACAAACTGTTCACTGTCAAGCTATCAAATCCCTCCTCTGACCCCCACCTTCCTGTGCCTTCCTTTCACATCTTATAGCCCTCATTTGAAGATAATAGTCCATACAAGGGTAGAAGTGCTCTTTTTAATTATGCCAAACATTATGAGGTTTGAGTTCTTCCTCGATGCTAATAGATAGATGGCAGCTGCGCATCTTTGCATAAGAAGCACTTTATTGCTCCTCCATTTGGTTAGTGTTGTTGATGGCTTACAGCTGATCTTTGCACACCTCATTTGACTGGAGAATTAGAGGCTGGGAGGCTCCGGTGGTGAGACCTGTGAGCGTAATGAAGTTCTGACATCTGATTAGAGAGTAAATGTCAGAACTCACACAGGAAATGACAGGAATGAAAGATGAAGTAAACACTGAATTAATTTGAACATTCAGAGATCCTGAGAAAGTTGATTTTATGTCAGACGGTCTAACTCAGAAATTAAATTAAAAGCTACAGCATTTATTAAATTCAAAATGAACATCAAAATAAGTGATGACAGTTAAACTACTTCGAATCTCTAGAAGTCTATCTTTATGCAAAACTAAGTGTTTCGCAAGATTGCATTCAAATGAATCCAAGTTTCACTTTTTTGGCCTTTGAACTGAACAATGCTGTTTTGTACATGTTGAAGGTTAACTAAGTGCAGTCCTCCCTCTTGGTTCTACACAGAGCTTTATTCAGGAGTGAAAACAAGATTAAACCTTTATGACAAACTTTAGCTTCTTTATAAAGAACAGAATTTACCCTTAAACTTTCAATTTTGTTTGTGAGTGTTTCTGTGAGTGGATATCAGCTACTGTGCACATTTATCTGAGGATGAATTATTGATAATAGGGATGCCGCTCTCCTCTTGTTGAAGTTACCAATATAAACTGAAGGCTCACATCCACAATATAAAAACACATAGCTTATGCCCTGTTTATGTTGTTTTTGTGCAGAAGCTTTTTACAGGCAGGGAGTGACTTTAGTTGGGTTTACAGGTATAACGGGCCAGCAAAGAACTGAATCTATGGCTTTATGCATTCTGTCTCTTTTAAAGCTTGGCACACACTGTAGGGTTTCAAAAAACATACAGCATTTGAACATCTCACTCAATAGAATAGTAACTCCTGTCACACTGCTTGAAAGAAGATGCCACACTGTACAACTTCCTGGTGGAACAAAAATCATATGCAACAGATCTGACGGATATATCCGTTCTCCAATATATGGGCAGGAAGCTACAGGTCTTAAAGCACTTAATAGAAGAGTCAGATGCTGAAAAGAAGCAGAAGAAATGAAAACAGACAGCAATAGAAGTACTCATGGGTGACCAAAAGAATTGAAAAAAATTTTGTATTACTGATAATCACACGTTATGAACACAACTTATCTTTATGACCATCGCAAAGACAAGTTTAGCCAGAATGTCACCATAAAAATATCAAGCTCACTTTTCTTCCTGTCACCTTACTGTAGGAAATGAGAGCAGCTTTACTGGGATTTAAGGAGTTTATGAGAACAAGGAGAACAGAAGAGAATTAAGTGAATGTAGCTGCAAATGCTATGCAATAATTTTCACTATTACCTAGATATTTTTAATTACTTTGTTTTACACATGATGTAACTGTAATTTTCTATAAAAGCTTCCAAAATATAAGCGATAAACTGCTGTTGATTCTATAGATGATTTAATTTAGGTCTTTGGACACTGTAACACTTAGACACAATGCAATTAATGTGTCAACACCCCCCGATTAACTAGCAGTCCACTTTTACAAAACTCATTTTCAGCACTGTAATCATTTCTTTTGAGCTCACTCTCAACCACTCATCCGTTCATCCTTCAACCCTTCATCCCTTTATCCAAACTTCCTTTATCCCCCATTCATCACCTCCAGCTTCTTCATCCTTCTCACCTTCATTCTTATATCCATCCTGCTGCCTCTGTCCAATTTCTATACCTCTTTACAGCCATCCTTCATCCCTCATTCTACTTTTGACATCCCACTCCTTTGTAGCAGTTGGGAATCCCTGGTCAGCTTGAGGAACCCTTTTCTTCACAATAACCCAAGCTCTAAGTTGCAATTAAGTAATTCTCTTCTCCCTTCAACGAATCGCTAAACTTACATCATTTAGGTTCAAAAATGGTATTAAATGTACCTTAGTAGCAACATCTCCTCTATTTGTTTTTAGTTTTTTACATAAATTGAACACTGGAATGAATATTTTTTTATACAGATCTGTTTTTTCAAGTCACTAATGAGTTAGTGGTAAATGTGTTAAAATCCCATGTATGATTCATACACAGTAATGTGATGCTTGTCACAGCTGTAGTGTGATTAACAGAGCAGATCTACAATTCAAATCTAAAGTGAACATTTTGTCTGTTCACATCATTATTTTTGCAAATACTCCACCTTCTTCACTTTGTACAAAAGCATATGTGTTAATGATTAACTAAGAAAGAGTAAGAGTGAGCAATTTATGTTGGGCCTGACAATATGTCCGACGTGTAAAGCTGAGATCATATGTAGCTTCTCAAAACAATAGTTCTAAGAAGACAACAGGAAATACTTGAATATCACGCTAAAGATTATTTCAAACTTTTCATCAAAATATGATCGTCTCCTGAGCCTAAGTTGGGATGAAACAGAACAATACAGGTACAGGTTTCAGCAAATCAATAACACTCACAGAGCTCATTAATTACAGCTGCTTTGCAGAGGTGTACAGGATTTTAAAATTACCCCTGTGCTCCTAACAGTCCCCAAACCCCAGAGAAGACATATTTATTTTCTTCTCTTTAATTCTGTATTTTCTTCCCAGCTCGCTTACTTGCAACTTTGTCAGCGAATGTGGGAGACAAAATAATTGCCTCTATATTTCCTGAATTGATTTCCTGCACAGCTCTAATACAGTGGTCAGGCTGGGCACTCAGGCATTCATGACAGCCCCCAGTATTGAAAGGCTTTTTATTTCAAGACAAAAAGAAGTACTTAGAGGAGTCAAGACTTAATTTTCTACAACTAGTTATCAAGGCCAAGTGTTAACAATGAAAATAAAAATATCTTTCAAAGCTTCAATTTTTGCACATTTTTTGTCTGTAAAACCACATGACCAGTTTTGAAAAATAAAACCATAGTTCACTGAGAAACACAAACAAAAAGAATATTTATTGTCACTCTTTGGACTGTTTGTTAGTTTGTTTATTTCCAAAATTGTTTCTTAAAGGCCAGTCAAAATGTAACAAATTATCAAGAAACACAAGTACAAATTATCATCAAAACTCTAAATTGACCCAATTTAGCAAAATATATTTAGCTAATATTTTTGCTAAATATTAGCAAAAGCAGCATTGAAATGATTTTGAAAATATTTTCTCATATAAATAAGTCAGTTATTTAATTTAGTGACAAGGAAACAACTTCAGATTTATTTTACAAGAGCCGATTAGAAGTAAATGTACAAATATAAAAATAAGTTTTACAGCTCATGTTGTGTTTTTATCCAAGACCTTGAAGTCCACATAATACTCAAATGATGGATTTTCTGAAAAAGAAGACAACAATTAAGATGAATCAAATAAATATCTGCCTATATATTATCTTCTTTATATATATATATAAATCTTGAACAGTATTAACTTTAGTTTTCAGATCAACACACTAAGCCGTTATTCATCCATGCATTCATTCTAAGCAATTAACCTACTGATTCGGTGGTTTCCTCCACACGGTCATGACCTGCAGCTTGATGGTTCAAAGAATGAGTTTCCTTTTGCATTTTCAGCATGTGAAATTGCTGAACAGCGATAAATAACTCCCAATTAAATTCAGGTCAATTTTGAAGATAAATACACCAGTTCATAGTCAGCAGCCTGCAACCAATCCCACGGCACAAACCAAAGAGCCATGAGCAAAACGGAGTCCTCTTAAAGAAACTCTTAATACCTAGAAAAGGTCACCTTCCCAATAATAAAACGTCTTATAAAAGTGGAAAGAACTTCTAGATGTTGTATTGTTTACATATAAGCTGACTGACAGTAGAAACACAACTAGCTGCAACAGGAGCTGTGAAAAGAAGCTTGAAATTTCCATGATTGGAAATCATCGTTATATTTATAGAAGTTTTCCAAGTTGTCACTTTTAGCAAACACACATGTTTTCAGCAGATTTCAATACATCTGTTCAAATTTTTGATTTTTTATTAGTGATCATTAGAGTTTGTAATAATGGTTCTTCAAATGATGAGTGACATGTTTAGATCAGTACAAAAATAGCATATGTAACACTGCAGACATTGTTTTAGTCTTTCTTGATCCTCTGGTTTCATATTGGCAAATATTTGTATCTTTCTTGTCAGTAGTGCCTCTTTTCACTGGATTAAAAAAATAATAATAATTCACACTTACTTGCCATGTCGCTCCAAATCTACAGCAATACGAGCAGAACAAATTTATATTGGGTAAACTGTTGCCACCTGAGTGCTTTTATCACAGTATGACACATAAAAAAAAAATTAAAAAAAAGTCTTTTCTTTTTACAAAAACACTTTGTAAAAAAAAAAAATCTAACAGCTCCAACATATCACACCTGTTTTACCGCAGAAAGAGAACCATAATAATTATATGTGCACACTCCAAAATATAGATGCGGCCAATTTTATAAAGCAGCTGTTTCAACGGGCTTGACTGCAACCTCTTCTGGGAGTGCAGCAGCATAACACCAAGTGAATGGAGGTGACAGATTTTTAAGTAAAACAGCATATTGTGATTCTTTCATACACATATTGGCCAAATAAAATATCAAATTCAATGCTGTGATCAATATTAATAAAAACTCCAAATTACATTAGCATGGTGCACAGTATTAACCAAGTTTAGGTGAAAAATGAGAAAACATTTTCAAATGAGCGTCGACTTAGAATTTGAAACTCACCGGGGCCGATGCACAAAGCTATTTCGCAGATCTTAAATCTTAGCAAACTTGAGTTGGCACATGCCTGGAATTCATGAACCAGATGCAAAAGCAGAACGGCTCCTAAAATAGAGCTAACAGGCAAGTATTGTTGCTGCTCTGACACAGTTTGACTGCATTTAATTGAGGTTTTTCCCCTTCTGCTCAAAGCTGGTGGTAATTGTGGTGCAGAAGAAGAAAAATGGAAACCAGAGACATGGAACATTGCTTGCTTTACAGAGAACAAGTCAAGGATGTCACAAAGTTAATTAATCTTCTCACCCAATGAGACGTGGCCGCTATTTTTCAAAAATCATTTCGCCATTGAAATAAGTTGTCTAAATTATGTCTAAAAGCTGTTTCCTTTATTAAAATACAAAATAAAAAAATTTAAAAAACTGCAGCTGTGGAGTATTCTAGTGGATACATCAAATCTGCGTATTAATAAACCAAACATATGCAATGCAATGTGTGATTGTTCTATAAAATTCTAATGCAATTATGTGATAGTAGTGGTAGAGCACTTTTGTGTAGACTAAACATGACATTCAATAACCTCATATTGTTTTACTCCATGCCTTTTATATCAAGATGAACCAGTTAAAGGAGACATCACTATTGTCTTACAACTTGCAACATCACATCTGACACGATTCCTCCTGTCAAACATTGTGGAATATCTTTACATCTATGCTGAATGAATTAACAACAGTAACATGAAATATCGTTTTCCATCTCTGTGATAACCTGCGTTTATTAGTTGAGGCCTGATGCAAACATAATTTGTGCCCATTTACAAAATGTAATGGGTGCTTTTTTTATTGCATGTATTTGGTGTTATCTGCTTTATGAATTCAATGTAGGAAAATAAAATTATGACAGCATGGTTGATCACCTCAACTGACTTTTATAACATTATATCTCTTAATTACTTAAGCATTTGTTTTACTTTCTTTCTGTATATTTGCACTTTGACCTTACTAGATCTTTCCAGTAGGTGAGAGCTTCTCTTTAAAGGATAGAAAATGTGAAGTCATGCTCGGCAGAAACAAAAATAGGTCAGTTGAACAGACTGAGAAACAGAAGGGGAAAAAAGTAGTAGACTACATTGTCCACTTGCAGCTGCTTTGTCTAACATAAGATGTCCTCTGATCTGTCTCACGGGGTGGCAGCACCCTTTGAACCACTTCCGTGTGACTTTCTGGCATCACAATTCCTGTGTGAATCCATCACACAGTCTATGTGAAGGGATGAAGACGTGACATGCTGGATCAGCATAGAAAGTAAGAAGTGACGAGTGGGAGTACATTAGCCCCCTGATGTCAAGTGAAACATCAATTAATGAGGAGCCTAGAAATGTGTCCGTCCACACAAATAGTGCAACGGGACGCCACAGGAGGCCTGGCTCAGGGCTGCAGATGTCTGGAGGATTTTAATTATTGAGGTCCCTGTTTTAAATGTTTAAATGAATTAGGAGCATGGGAAGAGGTGTTAGAAGAGGTAGGAAGGGAATTACAGCAAAAAATGTATTAATTATGTCTTAATTATGCCGCAGAAATATACTCAGTGTTAATAGTGAAACTTGGTAGTCATACCCTCAGCAGTATTGTATCAGTGTAAACAAAAGGCTTATTTTACTGTAAATGTGTAGATAATCCAAATCTTTGTGTCAGTTGTAGTCTACTCACTTACATACACATATACAATTATGTGTTAGTATATAACACTAATTGTTATGATGTTGTATATAATTGTATACTAATTATATACAAATGTTATATACTAACACCATTATGTGTTGGTGTATAACACATAACTGTAGCCTGTAAGTTAAAATCACAATAAATTACTATTGTAATTGTAACAAAAATCAATATTTACAACTTGAAAAAAATGTGTAAAACCTACTGTTGCATCGAAATAATGTTTATTTGCTGTTTTTTTGGGGGGTTTTTTTTGTTGTTTTTTTACATTACTGACACATACCTGTACCATATTGGTGACACGCAACCTTTTCCAGTTTGGTTTCTATCAAACTGTGCAAGGCACACATCATGACAGTAGCACGGCTGATATTTGTATCAGGCTCTGTCAGCAGGATGCAGAGTAAACAAATCCCCACTGATTGGCACCCGTTCCACTCTACAGATTCCAGCAAAGACAACTCGAATTGGATTCAAAAACAACACACTTAGATTTCAATTTTTTCTTCACAGATGGGAGCATCACGCACATTGCTTGTGCTTTTGTCTCCAGTACCTGCAGGAGTATAAACAGCAATCAAACTGACACAGTCCCACAGAGGCGACACAGATGTTTGGTGATCTGGGCTTGCACCTGCCTATGAGACAAAAACAGAAAGACGGGTGGCCAAAAAAGGTAATGGGACAGGTAGTGTGAAGGTCTTTCAGTGTGGGTGGATGCCTGTGAGTTAACAGTGCACCACTGCTTCTGCTCTCTCTTGATTTTCTCCTTCTTGCCCTCTGTCATGCCAAAGTCCAAAGCCCAGGAGAAATTAGTCACCCAGCACACTGTAGCAAGGGTGGTGTGTGTGAGTCTGTGTGTGTAATTGTGAAAGTGTCTGGGAAGGAAGGAGAGTGCTGTGAAGATAGAAGAAAGAAGGGAAGGAGAGGGAAAAGGACAGTTTTCTCAAAAACTATCTCTTTTGATAGCATATAACTTTTCTTCCTATCTGAAAATTGATGCCGGCTTTAAAAAAAGGACATCAATCTAAACATCTAAAATTGTACTGCAGAAAAATCAAAAGCTTCACTGTGCTGGAGAAATACAGCAGCAGAGAGAACCTCCAATAGTCCATAACAATAGATGCTCACAAAGACAGCACAGTGTTTGAGGGACCTGCATGCATTGGCTTTTAAAAAGTATGTATTTATTTCTTTATTTATTCTCATGAAAAGTATCATGAAAGTTTATTCTTCAGGCAATCCCAAATAAGCAAGAACATCTTAAAAATAGATAACCACACATGTAAGCTTGTAAGCGAGTATTTCCCAGTCAGTGTTAAAATTGAAAAACAAATATGTTCTGTGTTTTCTCTCCCTGTTTTGGTTTATCTTTGCTTATGTGTCCATGTTTTTGCTTTCACTCTGCCTAGGGGGCTTGTTTGTTACTTTCCTTGAGTTTATGCTCTTTTTTTAATTGTATATTTGTTTTTGTTATTTTTTTCTAGCCTCTGGGTTGTTCCAAAATTGTTTACTTTCCAAAATAGCATGTGCTGTTTTTTTTGTTTGTTTTTTTTACACCTAGATTGCATTGGTCCTTTTGTTTTCTCCGTCATAATTCATGGTTAACTTTTGTCCTGGTGTGCTTTTCTCTGATTTTTGTTTGTGGTGTTCCAGTATATTTACTAGTCTGCCTTCTTGGAAATCTGTTTTTGCCCCATTTGTGAAAATATAAAAAATGTGAAGCACCTGCAAAGGTCTAAATTATTAAAATAATAAGATTTGTTTACGGATTGCAACACTCTGTCCCTATTGTTCAATATCTCTGTATGTATTTCCACAAAAACACTGATGACAGTTTCCTGAACAATCCTGGCTCCTAATTTTTGTTTTTTTCCACAAATGAGTTGTTTCATTTCTTAATTACATCAATAACATAAATCTAACTGATGCGTCCAAATTCATATTCTGAGCGACAGAGAAGGTGTGTTTGATTGGATGAGAAACTAACTGAATACAGTTACCTTTTAGCAAACTTGAACATGTGAAATTAGCAGAACTAGCCTGGATTTTTGTCCTACATTCATATTCCGATGCTTTTTCTAATGCGTTTGGAAACTGGAAGTCTTTTATAAAGAGAACTGACAATTCAGGGCATGAAACACAACACACGCCTCCAGCTGCTGACGCGATGAAAGGCGCTAAAAGCGCGACCTAAAGCTATCCCAACATGTAAGTTCCTGATTTTCACATCCTCCCCTCCTCTCATTGCATCCTACTCCTGCCAAGGTCACAAGTGAAAATGGAAAAAGAAGAAAAGTTGAGCAAAGCAGGCAGGCAAACCATCTTTCTGAAAATATATACTTGTGTATCATTCTTTTGACAAGCCTCCCCTTTCTCATACTCATAACATTTTTCTCTGAGACGCATTTTCAGAGCAGAAAATTCCTTCAATACTTTCAGATTAGATTACATGGCTTCTGGTCAACCAGCTTTCCACATTAAAACCTGACAGATAGAAACTGTGCAATTTATTAATACCGGTTTTTAATTAGAGTCGCATTTCTGTTGCATATTTCCTGCTTTCTTAAACAAAGAACTAATTAGCACAGCAGATAAGAGCATCATGTTGAAACCTCATAGTTAAAATTTTCTATCTACATTATGAAAAATACAGTTTACAAGCACAAAGTAGAGTTTGAAAGCAACAAAACACAGAAGAGAGAAAAAAACATATTACCAAGACCCCTTAGGCACCACATTGGCTAGAAACAGAAAGAAAGCAAACCAACAAAAAAAATTGAGCTTCTATTGTCCCTAAGGAACCAAGGTTTAGAAATGGGGCCTCAAAAATCTCCACTTCCCCAACCTTTCTACCGTGCTGAATGTAAGGGGCTTGGGGAGTTACGTTCTTTGCTGTGGTGCAGGAGAAGGTGATGAGAATTCAGCACAATGGCTCAGTACTGAGTGTGAAAGCTGCCAAACACTGAATACCTCAAGAAAAGGGAACAGAGAGAGGAACTGAAAAGAAAGTTGATAGAGCTGCAACCCACCATCTTGAAAATTTGAATTATTCTGCTGGGGCTCCTGTTCTCCCTCAACCCTCATCATCCTCAGTTTCCATAACACATTAAGAGTTAGGTGGAAAACTTCCACTCAAACTCATGTGGCTCCCACTGAGGATACAGAGTTTGCTCTGAACGGTCAGGACTCTCTGGACTACAAAAATGCATTTTGCTTGCGTTTGCCATCCCTGCACAGCAAGAAGTCCCATTTACTGAGTTAGCACAAAACTGTCTTAAAGGTTTAAAGGTTCGCTTTTCAGTAGCAGTTCTGTGGAGACATAGCAGTATAATTGTGTTCTCTCTAAGGAATGAGCTCACCCTGCCTACATGTGCGTTGTAATCAGAGCTGCTCCTCTGTGTTGCTCCAGCAAGTTAGCCACTCATCACCTGAGTATTGTTCAGATCATTTAGACTGCTGATTGGATCATCTTGCACTGAAATGCTCTTTGGCTGAAATGTGCTCTGAAGTGATAAACAAGGTCCAGATTATCATAGTACTAGTGCTTTTCTCAGGAGCACCTCATGACAATCGCTGGTAACAACTCACTTTAATGTCCCTAAGAAGTTTTGATTTGACATTATGTGACCATTCTGGTTGCTACAGGAAACAGATTCTTAGGGTTTTATTCCTATTTGCACTCCATTAACGAAAGCTTGAATTTATTTTTTACAAAATGAAACTGCTTCCTCTGCACATCATTTCTGCCTCAGTAGTTCTCTACATGGACTGAAGAAAATTAGCTTTTTTGATAGTTTTCTTGGATGTGATTGCATTCTATGAACTTTGCCAGATAATGAGAAGCAATAAATACCAGCAGACTCAAAGACAGGTAATCATATTTCCTTCGTTTTGCTGAAGTGTAGCTCAGTGATTTATACTTATTTAAACAGAGAAACACAGTTTGTTATATTGACGTTTGGAAAATCTAGGATGGAAATTAAAATTACTTTTCATTTTATGTATAAATCCATTAAACATTCAAATGTATCCTCTCTTAAAAAGGAGAATTTCTTCTTCTTTTTTTGCATGGTTGCTCTGTTAGGAGATTATGACCTATCATTATTCTTAAGTTAAGAGCCTAAGCAGTTGATGCAGATACGCTTTTCAAAACAATAAATGAAAAATGGTGAAATTTTCAGTCCACTCAAATAAGGTTCAGTCAAATAACCATTTTCATAAAACGGAAAGCACAAATTAATTGTCAATAAACACAATGTTTTGCTTTCAATTTCAATGTAAATGAGATTTTTTTTGAAATATTTCAAATCTGTAATGATTTAGAGATTATTTTATAAGTGAAATCAGATTACTTTATTTGTTTTGTAACAATGTTGTGCATTCAGTTTATTATTGAGCAATCCTATAACAATCCTATAATTGTTATAGGATTTTAATTAATTCAAAGAACAAAATCTAATTGTCACCGTCAAGTACTTTCAACTCAACAGCTTCGGTGCCTGTGGCCAAACGTTTGGACAGTTCATTGGAATATGGCAGAATTAGTTCTGGACAAAATCAAATAAAAACAGTGTAAAAAGACATATTTTTTCTTAAGAGGTACATCATAGTATTCTTCAAATGTGGCAGAGTTACCTATTAAACTGTATAACTACAGAACTTTGCTGTAACTCTGAGCTATTCTACAAAGCAGGACTGGTGTAATTCAGTCAGGGTTGAAGATCACCTTGATCATAAACACATTTTTTACTCTGCCAACAAACTGTTGATGGATCAGGACTTTGTAATGACCATTCTATGTTTTCCTTAAGCCATTTTGTAACTAACATGATGGTGAGATTAGGATCCAGTTAGATCACATTTGACCCTGAACTGTTTTGAACTGTTGTTTTAAGATTTATTCATAGTATTTTATTCTCCTGCCATTGATACTGTAAAGTACAAGAGTCAATACATGATACTGCCATCACTGTACTTCAAAGTCGGGATTTAGTTCTTAGGCTGGAAAGTTTCCACTGTTTAGTTCAGTATGTATAAACAAGAACATTGGCCAAAAACTTGTATATTAGTTTCATTCGATCATAGGACATGTTTCTAAAATGCACATCCTTTCTCCCAGAGTAATCCAGCATTTCACATTATGTCTTCTTCCTCTTTGAGAGCCCATTCAGCAATTATTCCCTGAAATAGCTATTATAGAAATGGAGGCAAAGTTTTTGATGCTTTTGAGAACATTTAACTTCATTATTTTCTCATTTCTATGTTGAATATCTGGTTTTGTTTTCTATGTTTAAAGTTGTTTCTGTCTTGCATAAAATAAACTTGATCTAAGAAAAGCAAAATGAAGGCTGCACTCTTCCAGCGAAGCAGTTCTAACATTAGCTGTTTAATAACAGTTATTTTGAGGGTCAGATGAACTTTGCCTGATTGCTTGTATTCAAGTCATGTGGACTCAGGGGGAAACATAAGGAGCTGACCATCATCAAACAACAACAAAAAGAAGTTTTAATGATGCAGCAGAAAATAAAAACAAGCCTCTGCACACATGCATCATTCAACCAACCACTCAGGATCTCCTGCAATACTTCAGCTGCACTCACAAACATCATCATCATCACCTGCCTCTCTTCCTCATGTGCACCAAATACCCAAACGTGCACACAGCAAAGCGGCATGAACAAAATAAATAAGAGATGTGGTTGTGCTTTCCAGCCTAATCTTCCAGAGAAAAATTGTGCACCGCATCAGCACAGATCAACCCTGATGAGTGATTAGGACTCTGCTGCCTCCCACAAAAAACAGTTTGTTAGTTTATTGTCTTAGTGTTTAGCCTGCATGTTGTGCTTCATTTCTACAGGGCTGTTTCTGAGAATATTCCTTTAAATGGCATCTATAAAACATGAGGGATGCTCTTTGTGTCCTCCTCCTCTTCTTGACATGACGGAGCAGCACACAAGCATCCCAGTGCTGCATTTCTTTTGTTACTGTGGTGCTCTGAATCTCCCCTTAAGCACCAGACAGATTCACCTCAGCAGTTTGAGCTGGCAAGCTGAGAGGTGGAACAAAAAGCTCTCTAAACACATTAGCCTATGAACGTCACCGAGCAGCAAATCTTGAGGCACTGAAATCGAGCGTAATCATGTACACATAGACAGATGGTGGATTTTTTTTTTTATTGTTCTGTTACACCAAACCTGTAAAGCCGGTAGGTAATATAATGATTCTAAAGTGATGCAAGAGACATGGTTTTATGGTTAATTTGTGACATCACTGTGTATTTTCTCCTTGATAAGACTGAACAGTTGTGCGCATGCCTTCTGCATAAACAGACATGCCTTGTATTTTCACACCACATGACATCTATAAAGTGAGTTCAAGGAGGACATATTTAGAAGTACTGCAGAAAAAAGAGGAATTTTAATAGTAAAATTGCACAATACCCACGCATACCTTTATAAAGTGCAAAAACTAAAGTGCTGAACGGTTTGTTTCAAGCCTGAAAACACGCTACAGATTTTTTTATTAAGCCCTATTGATCTGACAGCGTGAGCAGGAAGATGGTGAAGAACACAAATTCAGCCTGGGGTGGCTTCTTAAAACTTGAAACAAGTCTCTTATTGTGATGTTCTGCACCGTTCTCTTCTTCTAGATGTCACCTGGTGGCTCATGCATTTCAAGGATGCTTTCCAATCCTCACTCAGTGCTCTGAATTCTTCACTGTGTTGTTGCAATACCCGCTTGCTGGTACCTTTTAAAAGACAAGTGGAATTGCGAGGCAATCTGTCTCACCTCTTTATATTGATTCTCCGACAAAGCTGCAGTGTGTTTTGTCACATGCAAATAGCACAAAAGCTCAAAATGTTTGCTTCACCTGCTGTTGGAGACCACACATGACAAAGTGCACTATTGTGGTGTCATGGTGGGAAAACGTTTTTTCCTTTTTTTTGTGAGGGTAAAAAAACAAATTGCTACTTTCTCCAACAGAGTCTGCAGAGCAAGCCTTTTCAAGTCTCTGGTGTTACTGTCAAATACAGTGGGGCTGTCACAGAGATCCCATCTCCAGTAATCCCAAGGTGGCCTTTACTCCGCCTGTCAGCAATAGCAACCAATAACCCTACACAATAAAACCCTCCAGAACAACAGTGGGCCACAGGCGGCTTCAAGGGCTACTGACGGCGATCTATAAAACAATATAATGGGTTGCCTGTCAGCGAGTGTGAAAGGGAAGATCTACGCCTCCTCTGACTCTCTGAGGGGACTTCAATTAATCACAGTAGAATTGTATCAGGCTGCAATAGGAGTATAAGGTTATTACCATCCTTGTATTCTGCAGGATGAAATGCGATGATGGCACTAATTGAGGAAAAGGAGGGGGAAAAAAACAGCTGACCACACAAGGCAAGGTGGTGAAGGGCAGCTAAAGGAACGAAGTGAACATAGACTATAAGTGAGAAAGAAAGAGAGAATGATGGTCGCCTCAGTGATGTGTAAGCACAACCGTAAATATCTGCATTCTGTGTGCAAAGCAGCTGACGACAAACACAAGAGCCAATTTTCATCAGACGCTCTGTTTTGTTTGAGCGTTCGAAGCATTTCAACAGGAGCAAAGCCTTGTGGTTTTGTGAAAGTCACAGAGCAAGAGCTTGTAGGTGAAGCTGATTCACTCTTATGGTGGATTTCACAGGAAGCACACTGGCCCCTGCTGTGGATTCAGATCTGTATTTGATCTGCCTGTAGAGCTTTACAGTGGGGAGCCATGTTCAGGTAACCTTTCCACTGATACACAAGATGGAAACACACAGATTATTTAACGCCATCCAGTTTTGTGACTAGACCATCCATTTTGGTCAACCAAAAGTGAAAGTATGGCTTAATATGTAGACCTGGAGTTGCATCTTCTGTTTAAAGGTCATTTCAATCAAAAATGAATGAGTAGATAAAATAAATCCTTGCATAAATCATAAATTTAATTTCCTAAAGGAATCTTTTAAGTTGCACTAGTGAGGTATTTTCTGTTTGGGAGCGTTACATTTTTGAGTTTATTTTTAAGGTTTTTTCCAAAATCCTGTTAATTCATAATAAACTGTTTGATAGAGGTAGTTGACTGAATCCTCATTTGTGCAGCAAAGCATGCGTTCCTAACCTTTATTTGATTTTTATTGAACTCAATAAAGTGCATCACAGTACATGCTCTTGATTGAAACTGGTAAATTTTACTTTGCATGCTTTTCATGACTGGGGGGAAAAAATCTGATTTTTCAGGATTTGGCCAACTGATTACCTATTAGAACCAGTCTTTGACTGTTGCATCTTTAAATTTTATTAGCTTGTTTTATTTTAAAAGGTTTTTTATTTTGTTTTAGAATTTTGCACTTATATGTGTTCATTTTTCTTCTTTTTACATATTTTATCTTTTGCCGTTTAAAGCTACTTTTTGTGCACTTCAAAGACGAATTTTGAAAAGCACATTAATTCATTCAAACTTTTATTTTTCATAATGTCACATTTAGTCATTCAATATTCTTGTCATGCTCATCGTAAAGAGAAGGATTATGTCCAATGCAGTAAACTTTACATCTTCATAAAAACTCTTTGGACTTTTAATTTTCCTATCAGTCACCAACCCACTCACAGAATGTTTAGGTCAGAAATGTCAGATATTCCATCCTCTTGGTTGATTTTCCTTGAATTTTGCTGCTACTTCACACATCTCTGTTGATGTCTCATAAATTAACATTTCAGACTTACTTGATCTTATCTGGTCAGGCAATAATTTAATAAAAACAGCATGGATTAACCTGGCATCCTATGCATGTAACTAAAAAGCCTGTGCAGCTAATAGGCAGAAAAAAAAGATCCACCAATTTCTGAGCCAGCTCAAAGAGGGAGAGAGAAAAAACCTGATCCTGGTTAATAAAAAAAAAAATAAATGTGTGCTTGGGCATAGATCTGATTTTTGTCTACATGCTGACAATAGAAAGTTAAAAAATATGCCAACCTGCAACAACCAGCACAGGACTTAAAATCGTCAATTTCCAAATTGGTGTCAGTGATACCAGTAAGCGTTTGGGAAATTGTCGATGGTCAGTCTCCTGGTTAGAATTAAAAAAAAAAAAAAAACATCTTTTGAATCTTTCAGCAACATCTCAAATGTACAAATAATTCAACAGCAGAGAGGTTAAAAACTGCAAAGCCGACCTACCTGCTTTTGTGCTCTCAGTTAATCCCCGATAACCGTCCTTTTTTATGATTTATTCTCCATTGCAAACCGCAAACACCACAAACATGTTCTTAATGGAATTACCATATCCTCCTCGATAAGAGACGCCCTGTTCAGCACCGAACCTGAAACACGCGGTGGGCTGAATCCAGAGCTCTCCAGACGCGCAATCCAAGAGTCAGAGGACTCTAAACTGAGCGCTGCTGGTGACTCGCAAGCAGCGAACTTGAAAGTCTATAAAAGTTGCGCGTCCTCCTGGTCTGACTCACAACTTCCCATCCGCCAGAGAGCCGCTGCAGCTGGACTCAGAGCCGGACAGTAGGACATAGTTTCACGGTTGAGGCAGGGTGAGCTTTTTTTTTTTTTTTTTTTTTTTTTTTTTGTATTAAAATACACCGTAAAAAAAGGGGGGTCGGGTTGGCTTGGGCCACAGCATAGGTGCGTTTGTTAAATTGAAAGGGGGTGTTAAAGGCATTT
>CAEFZX010011517.1:0-20283 GCA_903066825.1 Alfaro cultratus | reverse complement strand
ACCATTTTATTAATGTGGGTTGCCAGTTTGGATCAGGCTTCCTATCAAGCTATAAGAATGATAGAAAACATGCTAACAAAATGCCTCAGACCTGCAGCCCAGAGGCGGTTCTAGACACAGGCTAACAGAAGTGGCTCTTTGGCCACTTGTACAAGTTTATGTCGGGGAGGACATGTTCGCATCCACCTCAAAAATATGTAGTTGCGCCCCTGAGTGCGCACACCTGATGTTGCTCACAGTGGTCCTCAGTGTACTCAGGGAGCTTGTGTGTGTGCCCAGACACATGAAAAATTAGAGGGAACATTGCTCCCAAGATATAATTTTCCCATTACACTCAAGAAACTATGGTTTTAACATTTGCCCTACATCCTCAATGTTTCCTCTTACATTTGTTTAGTGATTTGGATTTTCATTTCGATTCTCAGTTAGGGTGTGTCTTAAAAGAAATACAAACACTGATTTGTTTGACTGATCAAAAACCTTGCACAGTTAGGAAAAGGGAGTTTTACTTCAGAACAAATCATGTTTTTTCTTGTTTAGTTCTTCACAGTCTATGCTCAGTAAGAAGATTTTTACCAGATGTTCAGTTTAGTTGTCGAGATGTGAAATTAATTTGCAAAAGGAGAATGAGTTGGATTGCAGCCAGAGCAGACAGGCTGACACATTACAATATTTGATCATGAAGCCATGCAGCTCAGAGCCTTGCAAGCATTTACACTGGGTGTGACTCTAAACTAAAGCCTGATGGAGTCTTTTGTGCTGGACCCTTGTCAGAGTTGAGGGGATTTTTTCGACACACTGTTTGTAAATTTAAATTTATGAAAAATTAATTCCACCGAGTTTAAAGTGAAACAAGTAAGGGTATTGATTTCCACTTGTAACCTCGCATGGAGTCTGGAGGGATTTATTTTATTTTATTTTTTTTATTCTCGGCTTTTTGCTTAGATTTTTGCACATAAAAAAAACTTCTGCAATAATTTTCTAATCGTAGTAAATTTTCATTAACAAACAATATCTGAACGATTTCTATCAGAAGCCATAAGCTGCCTCCGTTATGGCACTGATCTGCCCTTACACTACCATAGACGCTGTATTTGTACCTTTTATTGATTACTGCCTGTGTGGCACATAAAACCTGGAGTACCTGTTTCCTAAAAGCAAGCTGAAATGTGGAGCTTCCATGAATCCACAAAACATGTGCTTTGTTTTCCTGACTGTGAGATGGGAGGAGTCTGCAGTCTGTTTGTGGTTTCCTCCTAATTTAAAATCCATTTATAGAAAGAGCTGCTAGCGCAAGTTTATTCTATTGTTTTAGATAAATTTTCCTGTTCCCATAACTATCCATAAGTTGGCATTTTTCCTCTGGAGCTTGACTCAAACTTGATTTGAATCTTTTCTTTTCATATTTACTAACTGCTTGAACATCTTGGGGTAAAAAATTGATATTGTAGTCTCAGTCTGTTTGTAATTGTCCACTCATCTTTAAGCTTTTAATTTTCTTCTGAAAAATTGTTCTGCATTTCACTAATGGAAAAACAAAGACTAAGTGGCACCAACCCACCCTGGTGATGCACAGTTGTAATAAGATTATTGTTATTAAAGTGATACAATATAGATGACACATGACAGCTGGGAATTTCCCACTAAATGAGAAACAATCAGACACTAATTTGTGGTGCTTTGCAAAAGTATCAGTATTTCTTAAATGTTTCACAACATAAATTCAAAGTAGAATAAAACCTGATATGTTGTTTTCCAAGTTTGTGTTTATAGAAATCTAAAAAGTTTGGCTGGCTCCTGTTGCTCTTTCACCCGTAAAAAGGAAACACAAAGTCCTTCAGGTGTTTTAATCACAGTGTAAATTCAGCTGTTCAGTGAAAGGCTCAGAGCTCTGTTAGAGAACAAAAGCATCATATAGACCAAGAAACACAATAGAAAGGTCAGGCTCAGGTTCATAGCTTGTTATTAAAACAACAAGCTATGAACATCCCATGGAGCCCTGTACAAACCATCTGAAGATGGAAAGAGTATGGCAATTAGGTAGACATTGCCGTCTGCTTAAATTTACAGCCTGATTTATTAGATAATGTGCATAAAATAATATAGCATATCAGTCCGCATGTCATTCTTATTTCAAATTTTTTATTAAAATTTCCTCTGAAAGAGCTGGAGAGATCCACAGCTCAGGTGGAAGAATCTGGAAAAAACATTGGACAAGTATTAGTTGTACACTCCACAGATCTGTGGAGTGTACTTGCACCACTCAGATCTGTGGATCTGTGGAGTGTAAGTCATATTTACAGCTGAAAATATGATTTTCAGCTGTAATCACAGTGAAAGGTAGTTCTATAAAAGGCTAAATATATATGCACACCTCCCCCTTTTCATTATTTTGCTATGTAAATCCATGCAAATTTTCTTCACACTTTACAATTTATAAAAAATTTTCACAAAAGGTTATAATTAAGTACATTAAGAAAAGTGAAAAAGATAAATGAGAATGGACACTAACAAATTTAGCATAGATGCAATAAATAAATAATAAATAAATAACTTCCAGTTACGAGATGAAGACTGCATTTCACCCACTTTACTAACTTTCACATTGCAACTAATCAGTTTAAATAAGAAGAATCAGCTGACAAGAACTGCTGGTGGGCTGCAGAAATAACATTGTTACCAAGCACAATGTTACCTGTGTGGCATATGTAGAGACCATTTGTTTGTCACCTGTAAGCACAACTTAGAAGACCACAGAGGGGCTTAGAGCGACGTTTGACCTGTGAGGCATTACTAAATCAACATTGATTTTCTTCTGCTTCATTCGTTGAGGCATTATCACGAGGCAGGGATTCAGTTAAGAGTTCACTTCAAGTTGAATAGCCTGCTAGAACTGGGTTTTCAATCACACTTTTATCTGCACTTTGCTTGGCTTTTACATAAACACTGGTTACTTTGTGAAACACCCTCATAAGGATAGCCCATAGTTATTACACTTTGCATATTAACAAAAATTTTAGACGTTCTTGTAACTTTCCTTGTATCGCATCTACTTCTAGAACTGCTATAGGTGTTTTATTTTTATTTCCTTCCTAATTACTAAACTCTAGCAGACCTGCGCTCTTGTTTTTACTTTCCTCTCATCCTTTCTCAGAAATGAAAGTCCATCCCCACCCAACTTCTCTGAAACACTGTCACATCTACTGCTAATAGGAGATTAAGCACTGTAATTTCTACAATTTATGACTATTTCCGATGAAAGCCTCTCATTCTAATGAGTCACATCCTAATGAGGCCTGTATGCCTGTTGGGCTTGTGTGCTGCTCCACAGACGTTGGATAGACAGAGGAACATCTGTAACAGGAACTGCAGAGGAGCTAGACTGGAAGGCTTTGGATTAGGCTGAGATTTGCAGAACTCATAAACAGGTCTCTCATTTGCCTTTTTCAAAGAACATCAGCTGTGGAGGAGAACTTTGAAAAGTTTTTGGCAATTAAACATATTAAGGAAAAGCCTGAGGAATATAACACGGAGGCCATATATCCAATCTCCCTTGATCAAAGTCCAATTGGCCATCGATGAAATTAATCAAAACTAGCCAGATGCTTGGGGGCCACAGTCCACAAGGCTTAAAAACATCTCTACCTAAGTTCACACATTAGACACCTAATTTACATTGCTAGGGTGGCTACTTGCTCACAGATGATGGATGTTTAGGGAAACCAGTTTATTCCCTGAGCACCTCAACATTGTGAACCAGAAATAGATACAGGGAGAGACGATGCTAAGACTCAGTTAAAAAAAATATATTTCAAACATTGTGTTTCAGTCATTCTTGTTTATAGTTCTTCACATTATATATTGTACTATTATTTTGCTATTTGTTTATATGCTTACAGACAAACTGGCAGGTTTAACATTTTCAGTGCATCAGCATGCAATTTAAACTATTTATATTTGCAAGTCTTATTCAGAGTTTTCTTCCACATTGTTTATTGGAAGTCTAGTTATGCCATCCTTTACTGGCTGCACAATTTGTTCTAGTTTTTGCCTATTCCTAATTTCTTAATGACAAAAATAAACTAAATTATGTTAAACAACTCTGCAGAAGCTGAGTAAACACACAAAGTGAGAAAATCAAGAAAAGCAGTTAGGTTTTGCTAGTTAAACACGGATGTTATCCAAGTGTCATGCTGGTTTCTCATTATGAAACAACAGTGGCTACTGCCCACTCACACATTGCTGAAGTTTTCAAAAGATGTGATCCCCCTCTATGCGCAAACCGTTTATCTTTTTGTCTCTGATGTGGCTTTAAAACAAACCTCTGTTTATATATATTTATATGTCCCTTTGTTTTGTACAACATAGTCATTAAGCCTGAGAGAAGATCTATATCAGGGATCTTACACAGTCTGGACAAGTAATCATCAATACAGTGTGTGCAAAAAAAATTTACAAGCGTTTCACTGTTGCTCAATTTCTCCACATTTGTAGAATCGTGATAATGGTGCTTGAAACACAAACACAAGTCTGACATTAGGAGAAACTGGTAAAGTCCTCCCTGACTAATGTATTTTAAATCCTTCCCCACATCAGCTTGTTATTCCTGTAATTTTTTATTTGTTTTTAGCAAGCAATAAAATATTACCCCATTCATTTAGCCTACTTAAAACTCATCCAACCCCTTTTCCTCCCTTCTTAGACACATTTCACACATTGAAACTCCACTATAAACATTACAGTTTATATTTTTCTTCAAACATATGTAACTTGGGAAGAGCCGTGGTGGCCTTTGTCCTCAGCACTGCCATCACAGGCTTGAGTCCCGGCCTGATGACCTTGCCTGCATCTCTTTCCCCTCTTTCATTACCCAGTTTCCTGTCTGACCACTCTCAAGTAAAGGCCACTAGCACCAATAAAACCTTTAAGAAAACAAATGTAATTCATTTTAAATGAATAATATTATGCAGTGGACTTTGTCATCTCGCCATGTCGGCCTACATGTTTTCATCTTTCTGTTTTCAAGTTTTTCTTCATCCTATCTATGTAAAGTGAAGCTGCATCCATGCATTCCTGCTTTAAACACAGCTACTCTGCAAGCGAATGCTTCACTATCATCAGTGAAAAGGGGTAATTGTTAGAGTTCTGATGTCTGATGCTATTGTGACAATAATGAAAGACTGGAGAATTGAACCTTGAAGGTTGACTGTGTCACAGACCTTTAGTTGATCTGGTCAGAAGAAAAGTGGATGAACAAATCATACAAATATAGTAAGAAAGCAGCGGATTAACTGAGAGGCAGCATAGTCACTGCTGTCTGAATCTTAGATTTTGTTCCTGACTTGGTTTAGTTAATGGCATTCAGAATTAATTGAGCTGGAAAATTTCCTGCCCTGACATCGTGTCTCTTTTCTGCATCCAGCCTCTTTGATCTATTGTTGTGGATTCATTCTAAGTGCCTTGTGCTGCAGACAAAATCTTACATCACACAGATTGATTTCTGGCAGAAAATGTTAGTGTTAGCATCTCCTTTGCAAATTATAAAAACTCAACTTGGTCTATTATTTTTATTTTATTTTTTTTTAGATTAGGGTATGAGCCTTAAGTTGTTTTGGCTTATGTTTAAAGTGAAGCTAAACAAAAGTGAAATGTCCTTTCACTCTGAGAAAATGAGCTAGTTGCATACTTTACACACCAAAGCCACTATGATTAAGAGCCTGAAGACCAGCTGCATCTTGTGTCTTTGAGTTTTACAGATGGTCCCTTCACACATTAATGAGCAGGGGGTTAATGACCCATAAAATTAATGTTTTGTCACATCTTTGGTAAAACTGACCTTCTGCTTGTTCCTGCATGGATGATAAAATATGCAGAAACATTACCTGGATGTTGATCAGCATTCCTTAGGTTGTCAAACCACCTCTTAGATCCAATTAGCAAAACACTGATGTTCTGATTCTGCCAAATAATGAGCACATTATTTAATAAGATCACAGGATTGTGTGGCAGAGGACTCAAGGCTGACATTTCTTTAAGGCGCCCATTTATTTTTACCCTCTGCTGAAATGATCATTTCATATTTCACTCACAATCTCACATCTCACTGAGTGTTTACACGTGCCTTTTGTCTTTAATTTCCACATTATGGAGATGCAATGTGAAATGAGTCATATCAAATGTACAGATCATGTGTCTCAAAGGGAGGATTAATCTTAATTAGAATGTGTTTTTACCTTCCACTTTATGCTAATGGAATATTATTTGCATGTCTGACAGAAATTATGTATTTTCTTGTTGGTGTTTTTTTGCTAAAGAAAAAAATAAACACATTTTGACTGGATGATAGACCTTAGTTGTTAGTCCACATTTTACATTGGACAGTTCATAATTTCACCACTTTAATACGCATCAAGCACTTTAAAATGAGGCCACTTTGTATCATAATGGCAGAGAGGAGTTCAATACTTTTCCTCGGTTTTGAGTACAGCACAGCTGTGCGGATGTATTTAAAGTGGGTACCTTAGATTTATGGGATCTTAGCTGCTGACAATCCATCACCCTCTGAAAGGGTAAAGAATGAAATATTTAAACCGCTGGTCTCTTCAATTGTACGCTAATTTATGTCCCCCAGTCCTAACTTTCGATTTTGCTATCTCGAATCTGAGAGCGGAGTGAAGCTTTCCTCGTTAAAGACCACATTTCTGCTACACCAAGATGGAAAACCTAATCACTTTGAATAACCTTATGCATTTTTCAGTGAACGCTAAAAGCCTTTTAGAGGACTTTCCTATTCACAGCATATTTCTTGCCACTCTCTGTTCTTCTGACCAACTCTTCACCCTCTTTTTCTTACAGCAGGGGAATGCCTTTTGTGATCCAGCTATAGCCTGAACGGGCCAGACGGCAGCAGGATGAGTTCAGAGGAGCGCAGGTTATCTATGCCACACAAGTTCTCCATATCGAGGAGCATCAGCAGCTCCTCGTCCAAGCACGACAGCCGACAGGTAACAATTCACAATATTTGAATGTGAGGGAGGAGAGATGTTTGATGACTGATTTTCTCAGCTATCAGTTTGCATGGTGAATAAGAAGAGACTTGGTGTGACTCAGCTGCTCTTCAAATTCCTTATTTGAACACAGAAATCTTTATTTTGCGCTAACTTACGTAAATCAGCTTAGCAAAAATGCTTGTTGCGCAAGGTGAGGAAGCTTTGACCTTTTATGACTAAACCTGGCCACAAATCTCTCTTTACAGTACATAGTTAAAGAGTCTTGTCCTCCAGGACTGGGATCTTTTAACTAATTTGTTTATGACAGTGCTAACTTTCTCTGTTTTGCTATGAATGTTCTGTAAACTCAGTGTTCTGCTACCAGGGCCGGCCCAAGGCATAAGAAAATTAGCTTGATAGCGACCTGTAATGGTCCAGTTCAGAATCACTCAATCAGGTTTATTCATATATTGTGCACAATGCAGAGAGCTCGTAGGACAATCAATAATGAAGCAGGTCTGGATAAAAGCTCTGCCAGGGAGAGACAACACATGAGTTTTGTACAAAGGGATAAAGGATCCAAAGCATGAGAAACAGACTTTTTCCCATGCAGCTGTGAAAAACAACGTCCAACCTTGTACATGTAACCCAAATAGCTTTATCTTGGTGGGAATATATAGGAACTTAGAATAAACATATAGCAATACAACTGGCAGATGTGACCTTATTGTAATTTTTCCACTTCATTTCCCCCCTTTTGAAGTAAATATGATAACATTTAATATTAATCAACATTTAACATTTCCCTCCTCTGTTAAAAGATATAACAGAACACTATCCTGGAAGATGCAAGAACAAAAAAAAACATATACGCAAGATACGAAAAACCTAACGGCATTCACCTACTCAACCCTGTAACAATATCACAATGTTAGGTAGGAAAAGTTATCCTGCAACCTGTCCTTGCCAAGGAGGCGGTCCTCTATATGTTTGTCCTCGAAAATTGTGGAGGTATCATACCAATGATTGAAAAAAAAAGAAAAGAAAAAAAAAAAGAAATGAACCTTTTCATTTGAGCCATTTGTGTAGGGTTGCGCGATTGCAGTTTTCTGGCCGATCCCTGGTTACCGATCTTTAAAAGTCTGACCTGCCGATTTTGATTTTGGTTGAATTTTTTTTGTCTGAAATGTCGCTAAATATAGCAAGAAAGTCACTGAGTCACTGAAAGTCACTGACAGTGGGGTGAATATTGTTAACTGTAAACGTACAGACCTGACCTATGGTGGGCTGGTTTGTCAGTCACACCTCTCACTGTAGAGCAGAAGAGGACAGAGACTGATTTTTAAACCTTTGCTGACGAAGATAAGATTAGGGAATAAGATGGGCTTTACATGTAAGTATCGACCAATCACAATCCCCCAAAATTAAGGAAATCAGCGCCCAGAAATCAACCGGTCGATAAATCAGTTGGCCAATAAATGTATCCTATTGTACATGTATATAATGTAAACAGCACTGCCAGAGATGCTTATGGGTGATGTTCATAGCAGGAGTGTGAATGACCTAATGATCGGACTGCTGATTGCAGCCAGTCCACATTGTTAGCAGAACTAGAGGGCCCCAAAACCACATTTCGCATAGGGCCCCGGGGAGGCTTGGGCCGGCCCTGGCTGCTACCGGTCTTCGCCAGGATTCTCTCATAGAAGAGACTTTTAATCTCAATTAAATTTTCCTGGTGAAATAAAGGTTAATGATTATAACAAATGGCCAGTTTTGTGTGACTTTTATGTGTCACTGGTCCAACACACCTGAATTAAGTGGCTGAATTACCTCATCAGCATGCAGTCAAGTTCTCCAGAGTCCTGCTAATGACCTGACTATATGACTCTGTTGTGTTGAAGCAGAAACACATTTGTAAGTTGTAGGACACTGATGCTCGAGCAGTGGAGTTGAAGCCCTTCCTATACCGTAACAAGAGAAGGTTTTCGGTGCACCTTTTCAACGGCTTGTCAACAGAAGTTAATCAGCAACTCGATGCATTGAGGCATCTGAGCTCACTGAAGTCCAAACTGAGGATCACAATGAGGATGTGGTGCATTTGCTTTTGGCAGATAGCTTTGTTCGAGAAACTGGAGCTGGCTTTCCTGTGAATGTTCAAAGGCAGAGAAAATATCCAGTGAGTCACAGTTGTTTGTATCAGGAGATTAGACACATGTTACAACCAAGACGTTCAAAACACCATTCTCAATGCTCAATGGTTGGAGGCTGCTGGTGGTGGCGGTAGGGTGCTTTATTCCCTTTGACCCCTTAGTAACAAGTGAGCCATTTAAAATAAAATTGAGTTTTTTTTACTCCAATGGCCTCTGTAGTCACCAGATCTCAATCCAGTAAAGCATCTTTTTTGTGGTGGAATTGGAGAGTTGCATCACAGATGTTAAGTCAAGAAATCTGTAGAAACCCTGTTATGCTCAATATCGACCAAAATCTCTTAAAAATGTTTTTTTTTAAAAAAAACAAAAAACCTTGAAACATTCTTCTTTTGTGCAATCCACAGCATGCACTCCAAAGAGCGTTGCTGTTAGCGGGACCCTGTAGCTCTTATGTTTAGGCTGATCAGTCAGGGCCAGGCAAACAAAAAATCATTTGAAAAAATAATCAATAGATTTTATTTTATTTTATTTATTTTTTTTGCTTCAAGCTTCTTTCAGCAGACCTATTAATTTTAACTACGAATACAGAACAGACTTTCTTTTTGGGAGATGTAATTAAATATTATTCAAGCATTATCCACCAGACAAACTTTTGAGTGATCATTTAATAGGAATAATAAATAGAGGAACTGAAAAGGTATTTGCATTAACAGAAAACCACAAAAACAAAATAAAAAAAAATATTCTGCAATTATGCCAGGGGTATGTTTAGATCTCTACCCTGTAAGCATAAGACAAGGCTCCTTATTTTAATTCATGAAAAATTATGTAATGTCCAAATTTAGTAAGGTGTTTAATTTACAAAGAATGAGATGTTTTAATTTGAATCCAAATTAGGAAATGAGTCAGTAGACTTTGTTAGTCAGAAAAGCAGAATAAGGCAGGAGTGATGTAAGTTGGGAGAGATGAACTGAATCAGAGTGGATTTGGACGGTGAATCATGCAGGTGTGGACAGGCCAGAAAGCCTGGGAGTTAAAGGGACAAAAAGGAGGATTACTGCAAATCCAGCCATCCAAAACATTGAAATATTGGAATAAGCACTGACAAAGCTTAGGTATTTGACTCTCCAACCTGGCAGTGAGGTTGTGGAAGAAGCAGCTGAGACCGCAGGAGATAAGAGTTGGCTTTAGTCTGTGACAATAGTTCACTTGATCCACCTGTTGCAATCAGCACAAGACACACAAAGAGAAAGAGCCACAATGGCTCTTGAAAGCAAGAATATTTAGCAGAGAGCAGAGGATGTAACAATTTATTCTTCATTGTTTTATTTAGTCAGAAACTGGAACCAAAAGTATAGAACATTAAAGCTTTGAAGGTCAAGACTTAGTCCTTAAGGACAAACAATAAATTAGCCTGCTATGAAACATTTTAATTTACAGTTTCCATTTAAGTGGTGTTAGTAAGAAGCCCTCGTCCTCTGGGCTCCATTTCACTGCTTCTTTTTGAGAAGTCTGTTGACCTTGAAGTATCCAGTCAGTGCGCTACAATAATGAGTCACAGTGTGACTTTGTCAGAGGAGAGGCTCATGACAAACTGAGAGGGGGAGCAGTCCACCAGCTTTGTCCTTGTCTGTCCTCAAACCTGTTTTTTTTGTTTGTTTTTTTTTAGATGTTCTCACCTTCAGCATTCACCCTGCCTGACAGATACTGTTAGCTTAACTGGGACGGGCATTCACTGAGACAACAATGTGCAAGTCACTTCAGACCGCTTCCAAACACCCCAGGCTTGTGTAAACAGCCATGATGTAAAAACATTAACTGTTGAGTAAATATCATACAGCTGCATTTGATGATAGCTGTGATATTTAAGTCATAGTTGGTGTTAGATATGACTGCTGCTCAGAGCAGCATCTTTTTCAAGCTTTAACAATTGGCCCACTCCAACGTGACGTCAACTGTCCCTGTCCCTGGGGCAGGACGATGGATAGAGGTGCAGGTAGACCAAGTGCCCCATATATGGAAGCCATTAGACCATAATGCAGTCATCTGGGGTTCGATTCCTAGCCTAGGGATCTTTGCTCCCTGTCTTCCCACCTTCTTTTTCTGTTCATTTCCTCTCTGATTACTGTAAATACAGGGAACTAGTGCCACAAAAATGTTTAAGGTTTAGCTGTCGTGAGCTGTCATTGGAAATCTAGCTTTATATTTGCATTAAAATATTAGAAAACTGATCAGAAGTTGGTTTCTTTATTAATTAAAACAGCAGGAGACGATAATAAAGGTAATGGAAAACCATAATATTAAAAAAGGTTCAGGACACAGGGTGCTTTTTTATATTATGATTTTAAATCCAACTTTTGCAGGCAACTGGTGAAGGAAATTGGCTTTATTCTTAAATAATTTGAAAAACCGGAATAGTTAGAAAAAGTGAATAGAAGCCTAAGCAAGGGGTTTTATTTGTAAACCCAAACAATTAAAGATGAACAAAGTACTACTGAAGACCAAAAAGGCATGACAGGCAAGCAACAAAGAAAACTGTATGACTACATATAGGGAGGAGAACAATCACGGAGATCCTGTGGGTGGTTGATTAGAGACAGATACCTGGTGTGACAAAGAGGCAGGGAGCAAACCAAAATCATGTGAAACACAGAAAGAATGAACAAAGTGGAGTGAACAAGAAGAGCTGTTGAAGAAATTGGTCCCTATCTGAAATTAAGACAAATCTTAACCTAAAAAGAAACAGAACCTTAAATAATGACATAAAATTATGATTATGGTATTACAGATGCACAGTTTGCACTACCAAACAGTAGTTCTTTGAGTCAACTTCTGACAGACAATATTCAACCAAATAGAGGGTGGTACACTTTTTGTTAAAATTAATAAAAAATCACTTTTCTTTAAAACCCAGCCTTGGCAGAAAACTAATACATCCTATATTGTTTTAAATGTTGAATGGTTTATAAACTTTACTGCATTCATATCAAGTTAAACTATTTCTTAATAGGACCAAGCCCCCATGTTTCCATCTGTCTGCCCCTGCCACACAGATATCCTAGATTCCTCTTAGAATTTCTAAAGCCTTCCTGGAAATCTCACTGCTGTAACAGAAACATGGCTGTGGGGATTAATTTTATGATAAAATATCATCTCAACCTTTGTATCTGCTGGGGATTTGGACTTAAACCTTTTAATCTCAGTCTGGAAACAGTCAGACCCGACCAGAAGGCTAATTTGTAAAATGGGACCATGAGGTGAAAGTTCACAGTCATTCATTGGACTGTGCAATCGTCCTCCGATGACTGATGGAAATGAGGGAACAAATCAAAGCAGGATTTTGATTCTTACAATATCAGTATTCCTTGAACTCTCTTCAGTTTTTGTGAGGCTACACCCACAATGTATGTTGTATTTCATTTGGATAAATGGAGTACAAAAAAACTGATGTGACCATCAATTTTCTAGCTTTTCATAAATTGGAACGGGATGCAGATCTGACTTTGACTGGGCCACATTACTACTTTACTGAGCTTTGCATTGTAGTTCAGGTAGTATTTTTAGGTCTGTTGTCCTGAACCCCAATCTGAAGTCTCCTGCGAGATGTAAGAGGGTTTCTTACCGGATTGATCAGCTTCTCTATTCCTGCTGGAGAAAATCATCCTCACATCTCATCCTCATATTTTGTTTTGATCACAGTAAAATACTTTAGAGTTTGTGGTTGTAACACAATAAAGCATGAAAAAGTTTAAGAACTATGAAGATTTTTGCACCGTAAGTTAAAAGTGTCTGTCTCCTCTGTGTCTGATTTGATTAATTTAGGTTAATATAGTTTTTAGAGCACAATGTATTGAATTGCAGTTGTCATCACAGCATCAGTGCAACACCACATCTTCAAAGGATGCAACAATTGACAGACCATTATGCCATTAAGTGCCATGCATTTAAACTCAACTTATCACTGGTGAATTGGAAAGGCTCTGTTCCCTCTTACTGCCCATGCCTGATGTACAGTGTATTCTAATAGCAGAGATGCTACGAGGATGAGCTGGATTAATTGTAATCAATATCATAACGATGTTTAGCAAATGCATTACAATTACATATTTTTGTCCATCTGTGCCTGCAGGACAGCTGGGAAATAGTGGAGGGTCTGCGTGGGGGGGTCAGTAATGTCCTGGAGCCACAGAAACAGGAGGGCTACATGCTGAAGAGGAGAAAGTGGCCCATGAAGGGTTGGCACAAGGTAAAATAAAACTATTTCAAGCTCCTTAAGTTTCCTTTCATATGCTACTATGTTTCCCTTTGGAGTGAATTATTTCCAGCCACAATGACTGAAGGTCAATTCAATTTTACATCTTTCCTTCACAATTTTCATGTTGCTTTTCCAGTCCTGCTGACACGCCTCATGGGCGCTTCAAACTAATTGAATGAGCTTATGCAGCAGATGATTCCACCCTTGGAAAGCGTCACATGTGACCGGGGTCAGCTCCTGTTTACACTCAGTCTGAAAGCTTTTCCTCGGAAGATAATGCTTAGATATCTTAGTGCTCCACTCAGATGCATTAGCTGATGGCCTGTTGGTTACTATACTGCATTTAGTATTGACTTCAAGTCGGATTTCTAGGCTTTCACCAGTCTCATTCTCGTGATGTACAATAAGAGCTATGAGAATTACATTTAGTGGAAGAGAAAGAGTGACTCTGTGAGAGGAGGAGTGTTAAAGGCAGGCAGACACAAGAGGAGAGTTCAGGATGACAAATATCTTGCTGTCGAAAAATTAATTACAGACATCATCGAGAGGTTTTTTCTGTCACGATTACAGAGTTATGGCAGAGTCCCCGCTTTGCTGTCAGGAATACTCCACATCCCTCGAATACATTGTGTGTATTCACTGTCACTTTCTCTCCTTACAGAGATACTTCTTCCTGGACAAGGGGATCCTTAAATATGGCAAGGGCAGTGCTGATGTGAGTACATAATTGTCATGTAGTGTTGTCAGATAATATAGTAATCTGCAAAAGTATTTGCAGCCTCAGGCTTTGGTGTATCTCATTGAAATTTTCTTTGACGATCAAAAAAAAAGAATGAATAACTATGAAAAGGAAGGACAAGGAGACTAAAAATTGCTTAAAATACAATTTTCTATGTTGGGTCAGTATGCTGTAGAAACACATCTTGCTGCAATTACAGCTGCAAGTCTTTCACACAAATATGACTTGACCTAGCACCGGGCTTCCTTTCCCTTTGTCTTCATGATGCTGTTTGTTCTTTAATGTTCTCTAAAAAAAAACTATGAGTCCTCCATAAAACAGCTAAGTTCATACTGTGTATGTAGGTAGAATCCAATTCATTTGCCTTCTGAAGGGCAAGCATTTGATTTCAGATAGGGAAATGCTTGTCCTGGATTTTATTCAGGGGTATCAGAAGAATTAGGGATCAAATATGAATACATCTCCCAACTTTTCAATGTTCATTTTTGATCAGTTTTGCAACCATGTATACTTTTGCTTCTACATCCAAAGGATGTTGTGCTTTGTGTTGGTATGCCACATGTTAAGAGATTTAAGAAACTCTCAAAGTAAAGTTTATTGTTCCCCAAGGAAGCAAAAAAAGCATCCAGAATATTTACATGCATAAAATTTAATAATATTCATTAATATGTGTGGCTGTAATGTGACAAAATGTGTTAAAATTGAAGGAGAAGTAATAATGAAAAGAACACTTTTTTCCCTTTGTAAATCTTCTCTTGTACACATGAGAATCTTCATACAAAAGTCCATAAGTTCCTCTCAGTCTCTTCATCATTGCAATGAATGATTTTGTGTGTTTTACTTACTCGAGTCACATTTGTTAAACCAGGCAGTAAGTCAGCCTCCATGAGCCAATAACGGGATTACTCTTTCTTTCTGAAACTGGACATCATCCTGCATCCATCAAATATGATTGTGATATTTTGTGCTGGTGCTGCCTCACAGATTGAAAAGGGGAAACTGCATGGCTGCATTGACGTGGGTCTCTCCGTCATGGCCATTAAGAAGAAAACCAAGTGTATTGATCTTGACGCTGGGGAGAATATCTATCACCTGAAGGTAAACCAGCAAGCCAATGAATACAATAACTCACCCAGGAGAACAGCATGGTTTCCGTTTTTTTTTTTTTTTTTTTCTTTTGGATTCCTTAACAGTAAAAAGACTTAAATGAATTTATTCTCTTGGTTGTGAGAGGAAATGTTGGCTGATAACTTCCTGCAGGTGTTTCCAACTCCTTGACCTTGTGTTTAATTCTGATGGCAGATTAAGTCACAGGAGCTGTTTGACGAATGGGTTTCCCAGCTGCGCCACCATCGGCTCTATCGTCAGAATGAGATTACCATATGTTCCAACGAGAAATCCTTCTTCGACCCCATGTACCCCTCCCCCAAATCCCCTGGCATAGCTGAGGGACCCTCCTTCAGGAAGGTGCACCTGAACACTACATAGCATGCAATTAGACTTTTATTGACAACTTAAGGTAGAGCAGTGATTCCCAAAGTGTGGGGCGCGCCCCCTGAAGGGGGCGCCTTGCCATTGCAGGGGGGGCTCGGGAAGCGGTGTGGATGAATGAAAAAAAACACAGTTACACAAAAGTGTTTCACTGTAAAGATGGTTTGAAGTGAATGTTTGTTGAATGGTTGTTTTGTTGCAACCTGAAGTGTGAAATAAACTTCAGTGGAGTTTGAAAACAAAATATGTGTATAGGTTTATGTCTGGTTGAACAATGTGTTGATTTTTTTTTCTTCTTTTTTGGGGGGGTATTTTATTGTAATCCATAGGGGGGACCAGAAAATCTTTGGGAACCACTGATGTAGAGAAACATTTTCTAATAAGAGAAAGTTGTCTATGCAGTAATTTAGAGTTTGCTTGCTGCTGCAGGTCATGTCTATACGGAGGCAGTCCTCAGCGCATCCTGCATCAGGATTGCCTTTGAGCTCCAACAGCCAGGCAAAGGTAGCTGCCTGGCTCCAGTCATCAGACGACATGGATAAATGCTCTAAAGGTGAGACTGTGACCGCTGACATATGTGAGCTTTGTAACACTCAAACAAGCTCCTAATTCTCCTGCTAAGTAGAACACCACAAAATTACTGCCTGTCAACACAGTTTTTGAAATGCAAATGATGGTGAAACAACTCAGTTAATTCTCAGCTTTGAAGCACTGATGCCTCATATCTCCGTTTCCTTTTGTTCTAGTAATTATGATGTCTTGTGGTATTAACAATGGCTGATTAAACTTAGTGTTGAGTTAGTAAATAATTAAACAGAACAACCTCAGTTCATTTTGCATTCTGTTACAAACTGTAGAAAAGGAAGAAAGTATATTGAAATGAAATAAGATCTGGCTTGTGACTGCTACCACTCTATGTGATCTATTTTCCCCCATGCAAAAAATTGCTTGCAATAATTGATAAATGCAGACAATTCAAGTACAATGCAAAGCGGTGGTTGTGCCAGTAAACCAATCAGTATTAATAAAATCTATCATTTCAGCAAGGAACGTAGTTGCACATCTAGTCAGAATTATGCCAAAAGCTTGATATCTCAGAAATAGTACATTTTGCTCAAGGAGTTTCAACCAAATATCATTGGGGATGTATGTATAATTTTGAGGATTTTCTGGATTAGAGAAAATTCACAGTAACCTCAACCATTTGTACATCTAATTCTTCTTAGCAATAATTTGTTGGAATTGTGCATAAAATGATTATTTCACAAAGAAGTTCAAATAATTTGATAAAAGCCAAAAATTTGTATAAGATCAATGCCTATGCTAGTGCAGTGTAGATGATGCACAAACAATATCTGTTAAACTTTGTCTTAAAACTCCCCATATTGTCTTCAACTCTAATAATGCTTATGTAAAATCTGACTACTTGCATATCAGATAAGACTGACTGAGTGGTGTTAATGAACAAAGGAAATCTGTAATTACAGCTGGAGTGTTTGTCTCAGTTTTCAGTCTGTTCACATGCTTTATGAAGTTAAGCGGACTGTTTATTGAGAAGATACCATTTTCCAAATTACGGAACTTTTTTGAAAACACCTCAAGCTGCTTATCAATGCTTTTGTTTTCACAATACCAAAACATTGCTAGAATATCCAGTGAGCAAAGATTTGTTATTAATATTCCAGTATCGTTTTTGTTTGTTTTGACTTTAATTTTTTTCTTGAGCAATGATGTCCTTCTTTGAAAAAATAAACATGTGTGCAAAGTCAGGAAACAATAAATTCAAGAATTGTAAAAAAATGTTTGTGATTGAAAGAAGGTAACACTCAATGTGGCAAAAATGACCAATAATTTAATCCGCAGAGCATTGAAATAGCTTTCAATATCCATGTGATAATTGATGACTATGTCAAGAACCTTCAGAAAGTCAGACATGGAATATCTGTCCAACAAATGCTAAAAGTGAGCAATCAAAATGCTTTGCGTATCTCAATAAATTGTAAGAGTACATTTCACTTGACCTCCCTAAACGTTTCCAACTCATCCAAAATACATTAAGCAGGTTTTGTTGAAATTGTACATTAAAGGTTTGTTTGTTTGGTTACATTGTATTGTTCCTATTGGAAAAGATTTTGAGTTCTATACCACTTTTGGGTTTTCAAAAGTGGTATAAACCAAACCAGTGAATATCTTCCAGAGAGTATATGCTAAAGTGGTATCCTGTTTTGTCGTTTTTGTTATTATTTCCTTTTATTAGACTTAGCAGTGTGTGAGGCCTACCTCCAGGAGCTGAACCACCTGATACAGAGCATGGAAGTCCTCCACCGCACTTATTCTGCTCCTTCTATTCAAGCACTACAGGTCAGACTGTTTGCTTTAACCATTTAAAATACGTCTCATTGAAATGACTGCAATACGGCATGACTCATACGGTAAATCATATCCAAAATACCACGACTCGTAATGCATTTAAAATAACTTCCTTGTATTTTGTCAAGTTATCTGCTGCCAAAAATAAAAACTTTTTCATTTTGCAAAGGTTGTGGAACTGTCTTTTTTTAAAAAAAAAAACAAAAAAAAAAACTTCATCCTCATTAGATTTTTCTTTTATCTTAACTAGTCATCCACATTGGACAGTCCCAAAAAAGAAAAGAGACTTCAAAGAAAATGGCGCAATAAAAACTACAATAAAGATGTCAAAACAACTCTGCAGGTAGCCAGAATGACAATAAAGTGTGACCAAGCTTGATATTTTCCTGGTGTGAGTTTGTGAAATAAAAACCCTTTTCCTCCTGCTATTATTGTAGGTACCCAGCTGCATCTCCTCTGGCTCGATCCGCCTTCACGCCTCCAACCCCAATCTCTCCACCGCTACACTCGGAAACGACAAAGTCGACTCCGAATCCCTGGATTCACAGTTTGACGTAGCAAAGCTGCAGGAGGACTTCTGCCGTGTTGCCACCAACTGTGAGTTAAAACTGTTGATTTATTTCACAGTGTGAAGAAATGCTTGAGGAAAGCTTGCTGTAGATTGTCACGTGCTTTGGTCACTTTTGCCAAATCAGTCAGTCTTCTGTACCTGTTGCGTCTGGTTATTAGTTTTGTCCTGCTAGTGGTCTGGTCTTAGAAGATCTTTGGATTGAAAGTCTATATAGTAATGACATAATTTTTCTTTCTTGTTAAAATAAACTCCTAAATTTATTCTAGGTCTCAGTGGATATTGTATTTGTATTTTAAATAACATAACATGTTCATGGTGACAAATTTTAGCATAGTGCCCCTCAGTAATTACATATGTAAGTTTGTAGCTTCCAAGAAGGGATTTCAAGACTTTTTGATTTAAAATAAATACACCAATCCCCTGCTTTAATAAATTGTTTAAGATCCTTGCAAACAAGGACAAGTTACTTGGTATCATTCTGCCATCAGATAAAAACTGCTTGTTAACGCAAATAAGAAATCAGCCATTTACACATCATTTTGACCTTTTGGTATGTAGAAGAATACAATTTTTGTAGCTAAAATTCGGCATCAGGAACGAGAAGAGGAAGGGTTTAAATGACTTTAAATGAGGTCTTGTTTTTGGTGGTGCAGCATTTCAGAAATTACTTATCTACCGGGATTTTCACAGAACAACAATTTTTAAGATTTACAGAGAATGTTTTAGCAAAGAAAACAATATCCACAGAGCCATAACTGTGTTGATAAAAATTCCTTGTTGGTGTCAGAGGACACCAGCAAGGAAGAAAGAGGAAAATGGACAGACTGGTTTGAGATGTGAGAAAGGTAATAGTAGTATTAATTTTAAAAAAAATGGTGGTTCCTAAAAAACCATAATGTCGGAAAGGATTTAGGATTTAATGTGTCTAAAATAATTCATTTTTGTCTAGAAAGTCCAGGAAATGTCCTGTGCACTACCTCAGGGGATAATCATGACAGCAGCTAGAAGCGATTTACCTTGACCTTTGGTCCCAACTTGAATATTTTAGGATGGAAAATCCATATAATGAAGATGGAGTTGCATTACAACTTTCATCCACATCTGGTGAGGTTGCATATACACCCATAAACTTTTTAATGCTATTGGCAGTCGGGGTAAGAGGAGCAGGAAGATGCTTTCAACTGTTCTCATACTTTTATCTTGAACATAGATGTCTTAATGTTCTTAGAGAGAGACAGCTCTCTCCTTTAGAACTTTCTCTGATCTGCATTCAGCCACATGGACACAATAATGCCGGAATACAAAGGAGCTTGTTTCTTTAAAATTGGCCAAATGTGGACTGCTTTGTGCACTGAGAGTAGAGCATTCACTCCGTCTACAAAGGCTGACGGTCCTTAATGCAACTGTGCTGTGTCCATTCCAGGTCTCTGCCTTTCTCTGCATTTACTCTCTCTGTCTGCAGAGCTGTCAGATGAAGAATACTCGTACCAAATAACTACTTTTTAGAAAATAGGCTCAGACTAAATGCCTGCAGACCTCAGTGATACTGATCAAAGTTAAGCACAAAGTTTGACACGTCAGTGTAATGCAATGGCACTAATGAACCTTCCCCCACTGTTTTACATCACAATTGTATTTCTTTATTGTATGATAGTTATTTCAACTGATTGGGTCCTGACCCCTGATGTTGAACAAAATGTTGATTTTGTTTTCTGTTT
>CAEFZX010011515.1:0-29266 GCA_903066825.1 Alfaro cultratus | reverse complement strand
CACAAACAGAGTCGCTTGAGGTATGCAAAAGCACATTTGGACAAGCCAGCTTCATTTTGGAATAAGGTCCTGTGGACAGATGAAACAAAGATTGAATTGTTTGGTCATAAAAAAAGGTGTTATGCATGGCGGCAAAAAAACACAGCTTTCCAAGAAAAACACTTGCTACCCACTGTAAAATTTGGTGGAGGTTCCATCATGCTTTGGGGCTGCATGGCTAATGCTGGCACTGGGAATATTGTTAAAGTTGAGGGTCGCATGGACTCCACTCAATATCAACAGATTCTTGAGAATAATGTTCAAGAATCAGTTACGAAGTTGAAGTTACGCCGGGGATGGGTATTTCAGCAAGACAATGATCCAAAACACCGCTCCAAATCTACTCAGGCCTTCATGCAGAGGAACAATTACAATGTTCTGGAATGGCCATCCCAATCCCCAGACCTGAATATCATTGAACATCTGTGGGATGATTTGAAGCAGGCTGTCCATGCTCGGTGACCATCAAACTTAACTGAACTGGAATTGTTTTGCAAAGAAGAATGGTCAAAAATACCTTCATCCAGGATCCAGGAACTCGTTAAAAACTACAGGAAGCGACTAGCGGCTGTTATTTTTGCAAAAGAAGGATCTACTAAATATTAATTTAACTTTTCTGTTGAGGTGCCCATATTTTTGCACCTGTCAAATTTTGTGTTAATGCATATTGCACATTTTCTTTTAGTCCAATAAACCTCATTTCAATTCTGAAATATAACTGTGTCCATAAGTTATTGGTTGTATCAAACTGAAATAGATATTGCAAACATCCAAATATTTAGAGATAAAAATAATTAAGATTAATAGGGGTGCCCAAACTTTTTCATATGACTGTATCTGTACCCCTCTCCCTCCCAATAGGCACCCAATTTTAAATGTGTATAAATTATTTTTTAATCATGGTCACTAAGTTTGGAGGTGATGAGGCTAAAAGAGCTAGTCCTATACCATATCAGAGGATCACCCTTACAAGGATTAGGTAAGTGAATTTTGTTCTCAAATGATACTGTCAGGATCTTGGGTTGTTTGAGTTTGCTTTTGGTTTTGTTATTATTTGTGTTCACTAACTCTCTATTAGTTCTGCCTTGTTCCTATTTTTACATCAGTTCTTTCTTACTGATTCTATTTATGTTTATTTCATGTGTCTAGTCCCTCTTCCCTCATCAAAAACATACCTGGAGTGTTGATTCCAGTACTTAGTCACTTCATTCTCGGTCACTCCTTGCTGGTTCCTCCTGTTTTATCCTATCAAGTTCTGTTACTTCCCTGGTCTACCCCATGTTCTCATCACCTCTCCTCCCTGTGCTCCCATGGATTTTTGTGTTTGTTTTTGTTCTTATGTCATCAAATCTTCAAATTCACTTGCTCCATCCATCTTTCTGCATTTGGGTCTAACATCAACCACTCACCAATCATGAAAGGAGGACTCTTCTTTTGTGCTGCTTGTTAAAACAAAACGCCATCGTCTCATCCTTCTGTTGGACTTTGGAGCAAAACCTCACGACATCTGTAAAACATGCATGTATGGGTAAATCACTGTAAACCTTCATTACACCTACAATACAATTCAAACGTGGTCAGGGGGCATTATGTAAACGTGTCTGACTTGAGATTATTTAATGTTATAAAATTATTCCCTCAACAGAAACATACCTGGAGTGTTGCTTTGATTCTTTCATGCATGTTTGAGAAATCCTTGAATGTCTGGTGGCAGCCATTCAGGATTACTTAAATACTTGATCCCACAAAGAGACGCCTATTACCTCTGTGGAGCTGCACTTCCCCACTCAGCTCCACAGACTAGCAGCAGCAAATAGCAAACACCAGGTGGAGCTGAGAGTCTGTTGAGTTTGTCACATAAACTACTTTTCAGTTCAAACTCCTAAGAAGAGTAGGAGCTTCTTAAAGAAACAGAGGCCAGTGTTGAAGTCAAATTTATTTTATGTTTGATATAGATAGCATTTTTTATAACTGAAAGTAACATTGTTATGTGATTGTGCTACAAAATTGGACTATATGCCAGGAAATTACATAATACCGCCTGTTTAAATTATTACCAAGCCTTGCTGCATGCTCTCCCAGTTTGCTTAAGGTACAATCTTTCACATAGGTGACCTTTAAGCTCACCTCTCTTGTTTGATGCTGGACAGCCACTCCACAAAATCTTTAGCCTTCAGTCTGTCCAGGTTGTTGATGAAGTTGTTGGCGAAGATCCCATCTAAATGTCTTCTTAATGTCTTCCAGTCATACTCCTGGAGTTTCCCCCAAAGGACTCCGTAAGTGACACAGTTGAACGCCTTCTCCTAGTACACAGAACACATGTAGACTGGTTGGGCGAATTCCCATGCACCCTCCAGAGTGGATCCTCCCAACCGCATCCCTTCAGGTCTCCATCTCATTGCCCAAATGAGCGTTGAAGTGACTATATATTATGACTCAATTTTGACTCTCAATATTATTTTCAAGACCATTAATTTGAAGCCAGTGTTCATACACTGCAGACATTTTCAACTCAGTAAGTATTTATCGTGTACTAGCTTGTATTTTTTATTTCTAATTTCATTATGTAGGTGAAATTTTAAGTAGACAGAACTGCTTAGGGCATAACTTGACCCCCTTTCCTGTCACCAGATTGGACTTCTCTTCATGGCTGCTTTCAAAGTTCATTGAGAGGTGAGGAGGATCACCAGAGGACAAATGATGACTATTAAACCTTCATCTCACACCACAGACTCATGTAAGTTTAAACCGCTTTGAGTTGACCTTTTAGTTTGCACCTGTGCAGCACCGATTAATGATCGGACTCTAATGGAAATGGAAAGGTCATTTATTGCTCTGTAATGTATAGTTTAAAGGATTTGACAGTAAAGATTATAATTTTATGGTGCCGTAAAATATCATGATGCATGTCATTGGTAAAGTAGTGCATTTGCTGGTATTTATTTTTGATAATACTGGTGAAGTTAAAAAACACATTAGAAGAGCACTCAGCCGATTCTGCTGTGCATTTACTCAAACACAAATAATGTTTTGAAATTAAAAAATTCCCAGTTTCAAATTTTATGATTTCCAGCAGACATATTTTGGACATTTTTTGTGCCCACCTTTTAGTGTGCACAAATATTGGGGAATGGGTAAGTTGTAATTTTTGAAAATCTACAAAGCTCTCATTCAATCCAAAATCCATCATACCTCAATATTTAAGAAGAAGTGAGGTTCTGACTTTCCTAGGAGAATATGGATCTGTGGACAATTATTGGACAACACTAAAGAGTAACATTATTATCAATCTAAATGAAAAAGAAACGTCCATCCATCCATTTTCTGTGCACCCTTGTCCCTAATGGGGTCGGGAGGTGCTGGTGCCTCTCCAGCTACGTTCCGGGCGAGAGGCGGGGTCACCCTGGACAGGTCGCCAGTCTGTCGCAGGGCGAAAAAGAAACGTTTCCCATTTTATTCATTTTGATCTGCTACCATGGAAATACTAAACAAATCAAAATGAACAAATATTTCTGACATTTAAAACAATTCATGGGCCGTCTTAAATGGGAGAGTTACTGTCAGAAAAACAGTTTACCTTTCTGAATAGGGTCGGAGATGCTGTAGTTGCTGCTCCACAAAAAGTTGATCATCAGATCAATAAATGGTCCATATTCACTAGCTGTTAGTCATTGATTAAGGTTCAAATCCTGAACCTGGGAATATTGTATGTCTTCAGCTTCTCTCTTTGCCTAGTTCTTGTCTGATCAGTGTGACTAAATCCCACCATTGCTACAAACCCCCTGAAAAACAAAATTACCTGAAAATAAATGTAATTATATTTCACTGCAAAGCAATTAATTATTAATTTATCTTTAATATGGGAAAACAATTTTGTATTCATTATTCATTGTCATGACTGCATGAAATGGTTGATTTTAGCAACAGTAATGCAGCAGTTGTTTCTGTTTGTTTTAAAAATAACTATATTAAGTTATGAATGTTTGCTTTTTTATTAATGATTTTATTATTGATATCATAAAATATCATACAGCAAAAAACTTTATGCAGGGCTCTGCATACCTCAGACATTAATATATTTATTAATATATATATATTTATTTGTGTCTCTTTCTGTGATGGGTTGACAAATTTTTTTAAGAAAAATATTAATTATATATGTCTTATATGACATCTGTATAATAATTTAAAGTGAACAAGAACACAGTTTGCAAGGTTAAACTTGTAATTTCTTAAAATTTAGGAGACAAATTAAATTCTCTGTTCGGGGCTCAGAAAAATTTAAATTAATTTATAGACAAAAGAGATGATAAAAGGAGACCATGTGGATTGAAATTGTCCATTTAAAGACAAAAACGTCTCTATTCTGCTGCAGATGTGACTTTTATGAATTTCCCTTGCTGGCTCTGACCACCAGGTGTCGGACTTGACCACAGAAGCTGTTACCATCTTTTGGTTCACTCGTGATAAAAAGGTGCTACTACTTCCAGTAAAACCAGTTGTTTAATGCTGGTGTTACATGCCTCATCCTGTTAAATACAGTTCTAGGTGATTTCAACATGCTGGAGACAGTCTCAGATTACCTTTGTTGAAATGTATGATTCTTGAGCTGTAAAGAGTGAACCAAATGCTCCAGCTTTTCAACAAGTCCCAGTTAAACCCCTAAACTGGAAATATAAAATGAATTATTTGTTAATCTGTAGTTGTGTAAATATTGGTTTGAGAAGGTCTTAGAAAAACAAATAACTGTATCTGTATCATGTTTGACCAGGATGGTCTGTTAATAAATGTCTGATGTTATGTTATATAGTATTCATAGGAACTGTGGCAGAATCTTGGAGGACTATATACTCCTACCCTCTCCCCTTACATATTGGCTGCATTACCAATGGGAGTATAAATGTTTACGTCTATATTCAAGATATTTCAGGGGCAAGAGAGGAGAAAGGAGCTTCAGCTCAGACTGCACATACAGCTGTAGATGGGGTCATGTTTATGGGGCTACAGTGCTGTTCTCTGTGCAGCTGCTTTATAACTTGGTTGTGATTGATATATTAATATTGCATTGATGTATTCTCTTCTGACACATATAAAAATCATGGGGGTATTGGTGGTTTGACTGTTTCCTGGGTGCAGCATCCGTGCTTTTCTGTTGCCTCACAGTTTTAGTCATCATTCTGCACAGTTTATATTGAAGTCTGTTTTTTTAAACAGATATTTTATTCTACTTGATCAGAAGCAAAAAAAAAGAAAAGATAAAGATAAAGAAAAGAATGAAAGTTAAAGAGAGCTTTGTGTGAAGATGGATGATGCATGAGGTATGAGTTGGGTTCACATTAAGAAACTCCCACTCTGTGACTAGTGTGAGGTTTTTGTGTAACTCACAGTGGATGCTACACATTAGGCAGTTTATCTGTAGCAACAAACACCTTCCCTGGTGACCAAAACAGATCTTTGACACACCACAGCAGACGAAACAATAAGGCTATCCACCCATAAACATCATGTCTGAGAGCCGTGCTGAGATTTCCCCTTTGCTTTATTTGGGCAGTTAATGACAGGCTATCGGATTCCTATCTCCCCTTTCCTGCTCTCTATCCCCACTTCTGCTCGCCGCTTTAGCCTGGAGGACTGTTTTGGAAAGCATCTGGAGGCAGGCTGTTGAATGGGATTCATTCTTGCAGGGCCTTGTGCTCCAGTATACTCAGGGCAAAGACGCCTGTCCACAGTCCATAGAGGAGACAGAGCTGGGTTGGGGGTGGGGAGAATGGAAACCCAAAAAGGAACCCTGCAAAACAACTTCAACTATTCTGGACTTTTTTCTTATCACTCCAAATTTCTTTATACTTTGTTGTTTTAGAAACCAGATCTTTGTGTAATCTGTGAAAGTGGTCTTAATAAATAGTCCTCCAGACTTTCTGAAGATTTCTCTATAGATTTTCTTTTTCTTTCCACCATTTTCAGCTCAGTTTTTATACCCGGCTATGACATCACATTGTGCAATCTGTGCATTAAAAATAAGCAAAGGGGGCAAATGGTATACTAAAGAAGAAGCCTCACTCCTAAAAAGATAATTTATAACAGATTGACAGTGTTCTTGAATTAGGTTAACACTCGAATTAATAACTTTCAGACTGATTTTTTATATTAATTTGATTCATTTAACAAAATAAAAACATTTTTTAAAAACATCACCTAGTTTTTTTCAATCTTTTTGTCATCATTATTAATACATTAGGCTTTTACAGTCTTGTAATTATCAGAACCAAAGACATGCATTTATAACTTGTCACATTTTTGGATGTATTAAACTAATTTGTCAATTTTTATTTTCATACAGAACGATTAAACTCAAGATATTTTCTCAATAAATCAAGATTTTGAAGAAAGTGCTAACTTTAAAGAGATGGAAGTCCTAGAAATATACAGAAAACATCTTGTTTCTGTAATAAAATTAAAGGCATGGTTATGTTTTTTGGAGTTAAATGGATGTAGAAAGTCCCAAAATGGAAATGCGTGAGTTCAAAATGGGGCTGCAAAGGGGTGAGTTGACCTAGAAATTAAAAACAAACTGTCTTTGTGTCAGGTTTCCAGTAAGAAAGTACCTAAAGATTAGATTTCAAACTAAGCTAAGTTGCCTGTTATGTATAGACACAACACTGGTTTAACCTGTAAATGCTTTACATCTGAAGGATTCATGGGTCAAAGTTAAGTCCCTTTTAAAAGACAAAAAAACATTCCTCTGAAAATGGTAAATCGCTGCACAGAAAATACGTGAAGAAGCAAAAGAAATTCTTAGAAAAAACCCCCTTAGATTTACCTTTAGAAAACTTTGAGATACATTGCTCTATACCATTCTTAAATATTAAAACAAGATGTTGCTGTTTTATATTGCATCTGTTACCATTAGTCTTTCAGTTATATGTAAGACAAAATGAAAAAGTTGTTGTACTATTGTCCTGTAAAGGTCTTCAGAAACTCCAAATAGTAACAATACTCTCCATTATGAATGCTGACAATTTCTCTGCTAAAGGAGAAGGAGGTGTGGCAGGCTGCAGATGTCAACTTTGGAGGCTGTATTACTGGAGCAGCTGAAAAAGTCAATTTTCTATTTTGGAGAATACTTTTGGACAACTGAGGTTTCAAACCACAAGGACACAGTGATTGACTCGAACCACATCATAACCCTTTGCTATTACTCTAAGTAAAAAAAAAAAAAAGTAATTTAGTCTCCAAAAGGCCAGACCTGAAAGCCAAAAAGTTTAAAAATCCTGAAAGTACTAAACACAGATGAATCACAATCTGCATTTTTATTGTTTTTCAAGGTGAGTCAAAAGAGCCTTTTGAGTTACCCCATTAAAACTAAATATTCATTCTAGACGGTGATGTAGCGTGATATACTTTTATATGCAGGAACTCTGTCAAAGCAAACATAGTGGAAGACAGCAAATTTCTTCAAATAACAAAAATAGACTCTTTGTTGGAAACACGTTTTACCCAAGATTATGAAACCATTTGAATTTTGCACACTTACGTAAAGTATTGACATCCAGGGGCATCAGCGTGTTTTATTTAATTTTTGTTGTTTAATTACAGGTCTTGTCATGAGTGTGGTGTATTACAGGCAGAGAGGACTCCCCGCAAAGCTTTTAAATCCTTCAGTATGGTGCCGGTTTGTTGCCTCTAATCTACCGCTCTCAGACATTTCTCCTGGCTTCCTTTTCCTTCCTCAATAAATCACCAAATAGATATGATGCCATGCACTAATCCTAACTTCTGAACAACTTTGTTACTCACTAGCGTTTTGTTTTGTAAGACTTTCTTTTGAACATACTGTTAAAATTCTGACACAAACTTTAGCATTAGTATTGTGAGCTGTAAGCCTAAAATACACTCCAAGACACAGTTCAGTTTGCTTCATTTATCCAGTCGGATCAAACACTGACGGCGATTCTGTTACTACAACACGTAGTAAAATGTATTTGGCATTTTACTTCCCTTTTACTGACTGACTCCTTTGACTTTTTCAATGCCATTGCTGTGAACTGGCGCCTTTGCTTTTTGCTGGTTCCTATCAGTGTATTTGTGGCTGAGTAAAGGGGGCGCTGGCTTGCACCAGAGCTAATCTGTAAAAGCTAATGGGATTGTAAATGTTTGGCAGAGAGGAGTGGTAATAAAATGAGGGACCCATGTTGTTAAAGTCAGAGGTTTTTTAACTGACAGCTGTTAGCGAATACACACTATGCAGTTTAATCCTGCGTATGTGAATGTGCACATGTTGTTACATGTGTTCAGGCTCATGTGCCTTTTGGAGCCTGGCTACTCCTGCTGATGGAGTGCCAAGCAGGATCCTTTGAGTTAGTGTTTGTTTACCATCATTAGGTCTGTGGGTTTGCAGGTCTGCTGTGGTGACAGACAGAAACCTCATGATGACAACATAACTGCAGCATGTTACAGCAGGGGAAGGCGTGACCTGCTGCCACATTTCTCATTCTGCTGATAGTACTTATCTCTAAAGGCAGAGAAATAGGGTAATTCTGCTCCTGCAGCTGTCAAAACACACCATTCTGTGTCTGTTCAGTTGATGCATGTTTCTGGGGAATGGAGCTAAACTTTAGAACAGAGGTTAAGGGTTGCACACTTAGTCGTTCACTTTGTTTTTTTAACTCTTTTAGTTATAAAGACCTTTTGAACAATCAAAACTCACCAAGATTATTTTTGTTGTAACATACTCTGTTCAAATCCCTGCAAATTGTCCCCTGGCTATGCAATGAGTTGCTCACATTGTGTCCATCCTTTAAAATCGACATATCACTGCATGAGCCCTATGTGTCCCACTGTGATTTGGTTGGGAGAGCAGAAATGGCAGATTAGGCTTAAATCCGTCCAAGTAGATTATGCCCTCATCTCTAAAGCTCATGCACTGAGGGTTTCTTATAATTGCCGCTTGTGGTTTGGAGGGCCCACAGCACCCAGCTTACACAGTCAGGTGTTCAGGCCCGTCTGTTCTTACAACGCCGTCCGTGTGCGCTTATTAAAAGTGCAGTCCACCCCGCTTTTTTCCCATATGTGCCTCTTCCCATTGTAGTCTATCTGATTGATGTTGACTGAGGTCACCTAAGCTCATGCAGGGGATCACGGCACAGTGTGCAGGGGGCTAAATGTTTACATGCATTAATTTGACTTTATTCAGGGGCCCAATCTGCGCCCGTCTACTGATAGGGCAGGCTAAGCCATATGTTATGCTTTTCAACACCGCCAGACTGAAGGTCACACCACCAGGTTATGGAGGCCAGTTTGGAAAAATACATAATCTTTGTGGGTGGATCCCTACCTTGTGTTTTGGCTCTAAGCTCTCAGGCGTCACACAAAACACGGCTCTTGACATGAGTGGGTTTGGAAACTTGTATGACACTAATGTTCCTGCCCTGATGACATTACCCTAACACTCTTGACATTGTCATACAATCAGTATTTCTTTCCCACTGATGCACAGTTATGAAAAGCTAAAACCAAATGGCAGAACTACAAGTTTTTTAAAAAAAACTGAAGATTTGAGGAGATGGATGAAAACCTGCTTAATTATTTCCTAAAAGACAAACTCAAAGATTTTACCTTGGAAAACGCCACTGAGAAAGCAACTTTACAGAATTTTTCATCATTTAGTTTATTTTTCACAGGATGTTTAAGACAGAGGGAAAATCCTGTCTGATGTAGACAATGCTGCAGTACTGTGACTAGAAACAGAATGTTTCTTTTTCCTTTTCATTAAGATTAAAGAAATTAATGAGATACAGATTGGTCTATTTTTACTTTTTATGGTAGCTATAAAACAAAACAGTGTCCTCCAGTTTAGACATTGATCACTGAATTTGGTGAGCTCCTGACTGTGGAAGTGAGTGTGAAACCCATGCTGAGATTAAATAGTTGTAGCAGTTGTAGGTTGGGTTGGGGTATAAAGAGGTGTTTAAAGATTATCACTGTACAGGTAAAAAAAAAAAAATTACAAGTGGAAGATATTCCAATTAAATTCAGACATGTCCTGGTCTTGATGTCAGAGCAAGTTCATCCTGAAAGTAGACCTCAAGATGCTAAAAAAAAAGAAAGTATCTGAAACCTCTATCGTGTCTCCACAGGATCTACACCAGGCTCTTTTACTGCTGTTGATATAAAAGTAAAAGTTTAACTTTTATGGGATGTGTGTGTAGAAAGGAAACCATTACTCTCTAAGACAGGGTGGTCAAGTCCAGTTCTTGAGAAATACTACCCTGTGACTTTTAGAGGAATCCCTGAGTCAAATGACTGAATTCACCTCACCAGCAGTGATTCAGTTCTGCAGACCCTGAGTGAAGAGCCACTCGTTTGATTCAGATGTGTTGAAGAAATCATGCATCTTACCTGTCGGACAGTAGCTCCTGAAGATGAAGAAAGGATGTTGACAAAACTATGACTTCTAGATTAATGTTTGTTGGACACATAACTAAGACTGCAGAAGGCATGTTGGCCTTAAACCAAACGCAGCATTAAAGAAAAAACCCCCCAAAAACTCCTAAAAACTGTTGGAGGTTCTTGCAGCTGGTGGAAGCATCAACTTGAATCCTACCGTGTATCAGAGTTCACTGCAGGAAAATATGAGACTACCTGTAAAAAACAAAACAAAACAAAGCTGAGGCAGTACATGACAATGACCCAAAATGTGCTTTTAAATCTACCAAGGGCTGCCCTGCGACAGACTGGCGACCTGTCCAGGGTGACCCCGCCTCTCGTCCAAAACGTTCGCTAGAGATACACCAGCACCCGTCCTGACCCCATTAGGGACAAAGGTGTACAGAAAATGGATTAAATCTACCAAGGACTGGCTGAGAAGCTCTCATCTGAAAGTGAGGAGTGTTTCAAGCTTTCATCAGACTGATCTCAATCATAAGATTAAAGGACAGATTTCACTAAGCTTTTCCTCGGAAACTTTTTTTCATTGATATCTTTTGTTTAATGAGTAAAGTAATCTTGATGTGCAGTCAAATCAGTTTCATTTCCATCAGACCGACAGCAAAAATGGTAGTTTTATGTAGCATCCAGTGTTTAGTTTGTAATATGGGTGGCAGAGCTTCACACACAGGAGCTACACCCCTGCACTGTTATAGTTCACTAAATGATTTAACAGCCGTCCATTGATCCACCTGGTAAACATTCATTGCTTCCAAACAGATTTTCCACCCTGTTCAGAGATCTCTCTCTCTCCCCCTCATGTGTATGCATTGGAATGCAACTGTGCGTGTGCTTGCGTGGGTGTGCTTGCATGTGTGTGTATTTGTACTGAATGTTAACAGGCGGGCGGGGGTGGGGTAGCTGATTGGAGTCTGAGTGAACGATTGTTGGCAGATTGTGCTTGAGACCAAGCGAAGTATGGGACAGAGAATGGACAGTGCGGTAGTAAGACATTGAAATGAAGGATTGTCTGTGATTTCTCTCACCCATTAACCAGACAGGGCCATTGTTGTGTTCACTTCCCACTGACACACTGTTGCTGTGAGTGACAGGCCGACAAGCCGACTCTGTAGGTCTGCCACATGGTGGGCCGTTGAATAGGGAATGCAGCATGTCACTGATTTGGAGAAACGGCTTACCTCAACTCTTTATGTTGCGAAAAGCTTTCACCTGCTCTCCACTAAACACTTTGCTTTCTCCTCACTGCCTTGAGGTTAAATGAAATGAGCGCTGAAGATGGCAGGCTTCAAGTAAAATTTGTCTGGGTGGCTTAATGTTGATGTAAATATGTGTTGGAAAGTTCAATTCCTTATAAATGGAAACAAAGCGGTTTAACAAATGTCAGCTCCTCTTGAGAAGTGTTGCCCCATCGCCACCTTAAGTGTCCTGGCACACACCCGGCAGCGCGGCAGGACCAAAATGGCCGGGGACAGCGTGCGGCGAGGGACAAGGCATGTTGAACGGCTCTCACAGGCGGAGGCCGTCTCATGGAATTCCAGAGTCGGAGCAGGAGGCGCAGAAGAGGCTGCTGGGGCAACAATGGCCTGGGACATCTGTCATGCGTGGCTGCTCTCCCCTTTGCTTACAATGGATCTGGGGGACCAGCCAGTGGTGTCTTTCTTTTGGCTCCCCTCCTTTCCGGGGACACTTCTGTCCCTTACAATGGCTCTTTTGTCCACTCCTCGCGATTTTTTTATTTTTTTTTTTGCCAACGTTTAACCCTTCGAGTCTGCTCCTTTTTCTGCCTCCTCTTTCTGTTTCCACAAGAAAACAAAACAAAGTCGAAAGCACGACTGTTCATTCACCTCTTTCTCCTGCTGTTTTTCATTATGACTTTTCGCTCCGACTCTGCCTTTGCTCTGTGCGCCTTGCACAAATCACTATTTATAAATGGCTTTTGTTTGTGACAGCAAGTGAGACATTAAATAGACGATGGAAATAACGCCTCTAATCCTCCTCGCGGATCTTTTCCATTGAGCATATTTAAAACGTTTGAAAGAAAATGCACCTCAGGAAGCTGAAAGCAAAATTCTAATTGATCCACTATTGCCTGGTTTTTTAAAGCAGCCAGTCCAGGAGTGCCATGTATTTTCCATGGAGTTGATTGGCTGTATGTCCAAGAGGGAAGATAAAGACTGCAGATGTTAGTGTCTGCGGTTGTGCTAAGATGGTTTACTTGGGGTTTCTAACACACAGGATTACCAGGAATTAACTTATTTTCACAGTTTTCAGCTCATTTTCTTTTATGATTGTGGCTTTTAGTTAATGAAAACACAAAATTAAGGATTTTTACTACAGAAATGTGATGCTATGTCCTACACGATCACAGTGAAGAGGGCAGAGTACACATTTGTCCTGTGGGCAAACACTGACACCCTCCACAAAGAAGAGGACAAGCCACAAAAGGTTGTTGCTATAGAAACTGGATGTTCAGAGTGCTATATCCAAGCAGATTAATGAAAAGTTGAGTGGAAGAATAAAGTACACAAAAAAGTGCTGCACTCTTAGGAGGAATGTGAAACAAAACCCAATTAATAAAAAGACAGACAGAAAAGTGTTAATAAGGGCCTGTGACAGACTGCAACCTGTCCAGGACTTACCCTGCATCTCGCCCGAAACGTTCGCTGGAATTAAGCACCAGCACCCCTCCTGACCCAACTAGGGACAAAGGTGTACAGAAAATGGATGGCTGGTTAATAAGGCCATGGCATGGTCTCCAAAACCATGCCATGATTGCTAACTTGACAGTTGTATACTGAGTGCTGTTTCCCAACCTATTAATGGAAAGTTGAGTGGAAGGAAAAAGCATTGCAGAGCAGGGTGTACAAGCAAAAGTCGCCTCCTTGTGAGAATTGTGAAGCAAAGCCCATTCAAGAGTTTAACAAGATGAGAAATGCAGCTGGAGTCTGTGACTTAAGGATCCCCAAGACATACAGAAATAGATAAGTTCATTTTATAAAATGTGGAAGCAAAGCTTTAGGAATAACAGCATTCATTGCCCCCACCCCTTCTCTACTTGCAGCCAGATAAGCAGCCAAAGTACTAAAACGTTGTCGTTGCTTACATACTAAGCTTACTGTTAATGTAATCAAAACCACTTCCTCTGTGTGACACCTGATTATCAAGTCCACAATAATGTTCCCGCCTCAGCTCTGGAGTGGCTTCAGTGTAATTATACTCAAGGTTGTCTGTTTCTTGGTGTTTTCAACACTCATCAGCTTGATGTAAATTACAAATTGATTTTTTTTTTTCCTGCAACTACTCATTCTTAAAGACTTAAGGGGTTCAAGCTGGTCTTCAATTGATTGGTCTGATTGCAATTTCGCAACAAGTCTTTACAAGAGGAAACTTGGCATTAATCTATGCTCATCAATGCAGCTGTACTAGCATGACCAAGCAGAAAACTCGCAATCTAACTTCTTTATATTTTTTGGCTCAAAGTGCGTTGAGCAGCATTAGTTGCGGACAACCCCGAATGGTTGAAAAGTTATCTCTGCCTCATTTTTGAGAAAAGACAGCAACACGTGCTTCTCACAGCCCTGCAACAAATTGCAGCGACTGGCGAGCTGGACTGCTGTGTCCAGTCCTGGCTGCTAATTGTTGCCAGCTGCAGAGGGCTGAGGAAACAAAGGGCTGTTTGAAAAGGTGATCTGTGGATCGGCGAGAGGCCGTCCACCATGCTGCAACGAGACGTGCTTCATATGGCATGCGGCATTTGTGTCTTCATTCTCATTCTCAGGCTTCCTCTTTGGTCAAAACACTGTAACAACAGCAGCTCCTGTGTTTATTTAATGATCCAAAAAGGAACAACCCATCTGAGTGAATCTGGTCGATTTTATAGAGGTTATCAGCTGAGATTTTTTCCTTCATGTTTTTTGCTGTCATTTCATCACCTAAGTAGATTAAATTAATATTTGTGAAGCAGGATGGGAATATACATCAGGGGTCAACTTATCTTCATTTCCAATCTCTGCTCTGCAAAAACCTTTGTAACTGGCTCTCGGAAGAGGAGGGAGGGATTTTAGGAAGCAAATGGTTCATGTGAGTGGCTGAGTCAGTTGTTGGAGATAACATTCTTGTCTTTTCCTTGCCAGCATAAATATTTAAGTAAAGCTGTCAGAAGGGCTCCCTCACTCCCAGTCCTGTCTGTGAAGACGGAGCAAACCAGAGAGGGAAAAAAGTCACAGAAAAAGGCCTCTGAATGGTCTTCTGTCAGCAAGGCTGTTCAATTTGCTTATAACCAGCCCTTTTTGCATGCCGACAGGACCTGCGTGTACGCCTAACACCTCTCAGTGCTGTCTCACTGATGGAACGACGCTCCAGGCGTCCTGTTATGACAGCTCACTCTCCGCCTTGAGAGACCCCATCTGGGGCCTGTTCTGACAGGGCAGCCACTTGGAATCGCTCTGATGAGGGGCAAACTCAGACCTCTATTATTCTGCTGCTGCTCCCTGTCACTTTCTGTTTCTGTTGTTTCAGCACGCAACGGTTGCTGGCCCGATTTGGTGCAATCAAGACTACATGCTGAAAAACTTTTTTTTTTATCTCAGTACAGGCATCCTCTCCCCCCCAAAAAGAAACAACTATAAAAAAAAAAACCTACAGATTTATAAAACAGCATTTTCATTTCTTAATAAAAATGCCTTCCAAATTGTTTTCATTCATTATTCTGACATTCAACAAGTGGAAATAATTTTGGTGTTCTTAGCTGAACTAAAACTGGAGAAGTTTGGTCTGATTTAATGTTACTCTGCTAGTGGAAAGGGGTAAAATGTTGACTTCAAGTAATCTTAAATTTTTAATAACATGCTTTTAACTTTTTGAGTGGCTCAGTCAGAATTGAAGAAGACTTGAATCTTCTTCAATTTTGTAGAAAATCAGTGGAGAAAGATAAATCTGAGCCTTAGGAGACTAGAGCTAATCACTGAATATAAACGGTCAAAATGCCACTGGAAACCTGCAAAAAGTTTATCAGCAGGTATAAGGTTTAAATTGATGTAATCTCAAAAACACTATTCAGAAGGGCATAGACAATTTTCAACTTGTCATTAAAAACAAAAAAAATTAACTCAAAATAAAATTATTTTTCTTTAAAAATGAGTCTCCTTTTACATTATTGTATTGTTTTTGAGAGATGCTTATCTCAAACACCCTGGTTTGTTTCTTAAAATAATTTTAAATAATTTTAAATCTAAACACATTAGGGTTATGAATAATTTTGGGTTTAACTGTATTGTATATGTTAGGTTTTAATAAAATCCAGTTACAGTTCAGTTAATTATTAAATTATTATACACATGTTGTGATAATTATAGTTTTGTAAATTCTCAGCTGGCAACCACTTTTGAATCTTTCCTTTAAAGTTAGGTTTAAGACTAAGACATGGAAGGCAGGTTAATAAATTCATTATTAGCACCTTAATAAATAATAATTATCACTCTTTGTTGCAGCCTGCCACCCTTTAATGTGGTTTTCCACATATTTTTTGAAAAGCAATGTACCAGTTTTCTATTTCAGTCAGTAATACATATCCCTGTTGTGAAGCCATAATGTTGCTACAGGAGAGAATGATTAATAAAAGAGAAAATAAAAAGTTGTACCTATAGGATCGGCACTGACACTGTGAGGTCATGATAAAGAGATCAGAGCAGTAAAAATGTCCTTGGCAGCGCCCCGGCCAGGCTATGGTTAACAGATCAACCAGCACCATCTGTGACAACCCCAGAAGCAATTATCCCGTATCGCATCCCTGCTGACCGTCTATATTAAAACTTGCTCGCAGCACCTGAGATTAACCCACACTCACACCTTTTCCTCCATAATCGCGCCTGCCGAGCAGCCCTCGTTCTTCTTCTGTGCGGTGAGGCCAGTAGCGTGACCTAGTTCGCTGTCAGCCTTCACCTTGTTCTGCGTATTCGGTCATGCTGCTCCTGCCTGGTCTGCAGTCAGAGCCGTCCCCATCAGTAAATGTCCAATACCTTAAAATAACTATAAGCCAGGTTATTGCACTCAGAGGGAGAAGGAAAAAAGGAGGGATCTTGACTGTAAAGGCACCATCATGGACATTTCCCGTAAATGGCATCTGAAGGTCAACGGTTGGACACAGAACACCAGCTGTGGTCTGACCGTCTGCCAGAGGAAGAGCAAATCCTTTCTAGTTGTCTTGGCTTCTCTTTTTGTCTTTATTTTTAAAAACACAGATCAATCAATCTGGCGACTGGGATATTAAAATCAGCGTTATGTTATTGGCACTCAACTCAAGACCTTTGGGTGTGATAAGTGGTTCCTATCCCTTCGTTTTTCTGCTTTGTTATTGGGCCCAAAAAGTGAGACTTTTAAAATAAAATTATTTTTCTTAAAGGCTTTGTTTTACACAACAACTCTGTTAATCGCTTCTTTGATTTGTCTCACACAGTTGTTCAAAGAAACGGGAAGGTCGTGTCCATCAGAGCAACGATGCTGCTCAGAACCATAACAGAGATTACATCTCTCTAAATTGAATCCATTTCTTTGTTAGTTTTTTTGGGTTTTTTTTCCCAGGTTGTGTTTTCATCAAAAGCAATAATTTCAAAGCCACTGCGTCGTTTCTCCTGACTTTCTTTTCTCAGTATAAATCGCTATATAAATCTTCTTTACTTGTGCTATGCATTCATGTCCAAGTTTGTTGTTTTTTTCTTCCGTCTTCATTCTAGGTTTAATCTAAATTTTTGTATTTTTTACGCTTGTAAACACTGAATGTGAATGTAACTCATAACTTTTATGAGCTACAAGGCCAACACAACAAAAAAGAAAAACGTGTTAAAATCATATAATATCCTCCTTAAATTGTAAAGAAAACTGGCAGAAATATGAGAAAAAAGACAGGTGAAAAGAACCCTAATATGATGTGTTCTTGGAGGAATGTACACTTTAATCAATAGAAAAAAAGCATCTCTAGTTCTACTTTATCTTGTTTCCAGTATAGTTTCATAAATGTTGAAACTCTCATAGAAAGCGCAGTGCTCGCTTTGCCACTGCTGTCTTGTTGTGCTTCCTAGAAAATGAACAGACTTTCAAAGTGCAGAGGGCCACAAAGACAGTGCGCACACTTTTGATGTTTTTGAAATGAAAGGTAGTGAAATGCCAGTGACAAAGAGCAGAGCCGCCACGGCTCATTGAGACTCAGATGTGAACAGAGAAGTGGAATTCAGTGCAGCCTCAAACACATGGCTCCATTGTGCTAAATGTTTTCCCTTCACTGTAGGACAATGCTCAAGGCTGTCCCCTTCATTTGATCTGTCCTTGCATTCAGCGCCACATATTGTAGAAGATGCATCAATTCAAGCCTGCAGTATAATGCAAGTGAGGACTGTAATAGGTGAAACATATTTTCCTCCACCCTTCCACATTTGTAATGTGCAGTTCGCCATTGTTTCATTGCAGCAAGCAGACCTGAAAACTGCCCGTTTCTCTCGGAGCATGTTATTTTCTGGAGGCCATTAAGCTATCAAAGATGTGGCCTGTGAGGAAATGAAACATTGTCCAGAGAGCTGGAGAATTCCTCTGAGCTGGGGGAGGACAGGGAGAGGGAGCAGCGGTGTGTGTGTGTGTTTGTAGGGGTGGGATTAGAGAAGGTTTGGAGGTGGAGGAGAGGGGAGACGATGATGATGGACAGACACGGGGGAGTTCTACCAGTATCAAAGCGGCAGGAATGTAGAGCGGGCTGGTGGGACCTGGAACCCTCTCCCAGCCCTCTGATCTGATGTGATGTGTGAAGTGGAAGAGTGAGGCAGAGCTCAGCACTGCACACAGCACCCAAGACACAGAGCAGCACCTCAGATTCACAGCTGGCTACCAGACCTATAGCAATGTAGGAATGTGTTTTGTTCCATGAGCATCTAATGTCTTATTTTTTTTTTCTTTTTAAATCTGGTCAATTGTCAATTGATTCTACAAAACCGTATTGACTATTTAGCTTAAAAAACCCAGTGGTTTTTAAGCTGGTTGATGACTTATGGGCCTAAGTGATTCTTTCTGATAGGACGATAGTGAGTAAAATGTTGGTGGAATCAGAGCATCACTGCTTAATTGACTTGGACAGCTCTCCGTCCTCATGCAGGGTCATCAGCTGGCTGGAGACTCTTTGCCTCCATGCTATTTTATTTCTGGTTAGCCATTACAAAGAAGCCTGGAGCTTTTACTGTATAAGTCAATGCATGCACTCCTGTTTAAGTCCATTTGCTCTTACTTAATGTCCAAACTATTCCCTAATGCTTTGTTCTTTACTCTTAACACAAATCCTCCCTCTCAGTTTTTTCCTCCCCTCCCTTTTATCTCCGGGCGGACAGCGGCGTCTTCCCTTCTCCCTCCACCTGCCAATAAAAACGTGGTCCACGCTGCCGCTCAGCCCCATCAGGACGTTTCTAAACCCACCTGAAATTCTCTGTCGCTTTCTCATTTCTGTACCGCCGCCTGAAACAAAGGAGAAAAAACATTCAATAGTTATTGATTTGGAGACCTACAACTTTTACTGGAGATCCCATTTAATCTCAAAAGCTGATTTATTGCGGGCCCTCTGACAATCCCATTAAACTGCTGTCCAGCTAATCAAGTGAATTCTTTCTCCTCGAGGAGGACTAATCTTTTATAGGGCCAGAAGAGCAAAACCTTGTAGTATGATTGGCAAAGGAACTGGGAGGTGTAGAGTTGCGTCACCTTACCGTAAAATACAAATATGCAATATAAAATACATTATTTAGAGAAGATTGTGAATTGAATTATACTGTGAATTATTCAGTTCACAGTGAAACAGCTAACCTGGTTCACTGCGAATTGAGCAGTAGGCTCATGATTGTCTTTAACAAATTCTTCAAAATTGGGGCAAATTCATGAAAAAAATAAATAAATAAATTCAAACATGTATAATTATTTTTTTATGCAAAAAGTAAATTTACAGTAAATGTAATTTTCCTTTTGGATCAATGAAGTATTTTTGAAAAGTGTTGTGGATTGACAGAAAATAAATAATGGTCACTGAAACACAGGTGTTCCAATAGGTGTTGCCAAAACACTAGTGCTGAACACAATTTGTTATTGTTTTTTACGGAAAAAAAATCTTTTTTCAATGTGATTTATGTGAAATGTCTTGTTTTTTGTTATTTAATAAAGACTTGTGTAAATATTTTTAAATACCTTGCTAAAGCACTAAATATTATGACTGAACCATTGCGCTTTTTTATATTTGTGAAAGTTAAATACCTATTGCTAGGTGTAGAACTCTTTGGCTGTTAATATTTTTGTTATAATCTATACAGAAATTGTGTAGTTTTTCCAAAATCAATACAAACTCAACTGTTTCCATTTTCCCAAGTTGGTACAGAAGCACTGCAGGCACAAAAACCAGCTGTTCTCTTCCTTTGCTCTCTGGAAAACCATGGCTGGCCATCAAAACAGGTCAAAAGTTTAAAACTCCTCTGATGTGGATTGTACATCTGGAGACGAGCCTTTGTGACCTCCTTAGGCAGATGGATAGGAACAGCCAGAAGATAAGCTTTAATTTAAGCGGTGGTACAGATTATAGAGACTATGGAGCTGAGTAGCGCTACACTTGTGGCCAAGTATCTTGAAAACAGAAATTTTGATATTTCGGAGGAGCCCCTGTATCAACAACAGGGCTGTTGAGACAATGCTGGATTGCACACGTTAACGTTGTCTCTTTAAATGTATTTAAATATTAATAACTTACTGATAGCCCCATTAAAGCTTTACCCACCTGCAGGTATATTGATGGAGGGTTGGAAGGTCCAGAAACAGACGGCTTCATTTTGTAACCAAGAAATTACTTGTTTAGCTGAATCCAATGTACACACTCCCATCCATGATGTGATTATTTATGACAGTTTTTAATTTTTTTTTTAAAGAAACCCTTTTTTGCTGTTTATCTATACAATAAAATTACATTTGAAGTATTTTCCATCTAAATTGCATTTGAATTGCGTACTAGTTATTGACAAATTAAGACAACATAAATATTGTTATACTGTTATTAATTCCATCAAATGTGCTTTTCTGCAATATTGAACAAAGGTATCAAGTATTTATAGTATTTATTTTGTGTTTCTAAATAAGGTAGAAACACAAAATAAATGATGGTGGAAGCCTTGGGTGGTTGAACTTTATGACAGATTGATAGAATTTCACAAGCTCTTGACTCATTGAACCAGCTCAAAAATGTCTTATTGTAATTCCTTTATATGCTTTTTATTTAATTTTGTAAAGAACAACCCCTTATGGTTGCTTTTTTCCATAAATAATTCATTAGATGTCATTTAGCTTTACTTAAATATTGTATTTATCATGTCTTGCAGCGCCAGACATCATTGGGTTGTCATTTTCTCTCAGAGGGAAAATGCCAGATGGAGCATTTCCATCAGATTAAATTGATGCTAGATCAGATTATGCGTGAAGGGAGCTGCAGTTGTCTGCTGTTTAGGAATCCAATGCTGTCAATAGAATGCAATAGGGTGTCATTTACTGTTAGTGAGCTAACCTTGTTACTTTTACTTGTCATTTATATTGAGCAACTAAGAAGGTTTATTCGTTTTTTTTGTTTTTTTCCTAGTTTTCCTCTGTATGATACTTTTCTTTAGTTAGAGCATCAAGAAGGAAAGTGTAGTTCTCTTTGTTTCCACAGGTTTTCATATAAAAAGGAGATACAACTGATTCAATCCTTTATTTCTCAATTGAGATTCACTTTGCCACATCTTTTTGGCAGAATAAACCTGAGTCAATTCAAGCTTACATATTGTCAGCAGATATTTGAAAGTTTTTTCCTTTGGTATTCATGGAGATTTTCAGCTCCTACTTCAATAGCAGCTGAGCTTTAGATGGCGATAGCTTTTTCCCCCATTCATTTGCATACTAAGAGTGGGATCCCATTGGAAAGATCAAGGTAATCTATGTGTGGCCAATGTTGGGCTGCAGCCAGGAAGGCTCAGTCGATTCCATTAAAGGTAGGGCCAGATGTTTGTCATTACCTTTATTGATAACCACAGAATCAATACTGTGATTTATTCTGCTGGGATCAGACAAAGCTGTAGTCACAAGTTTCACCATTGCCTGATCAATAGTACACAGTCGACAAGTATAAGATGACCACACATGAATGATGAGCAGCAGCAAAGATGTAAAGTTTATGTGCAGAGAGACAAAACTGTTGGAGGGATTTTGGTTCCACTTAGATGTGTGTTGTTGCTGTGGACATCTCTTCATTAAGGCTTTTACTTTAAGAGACTAAATAGGCATAAAAATACAATGCCTTGCAAAAGTATTTTCTTTCTTAGATTTTTCAGTTTTTTTTTTTTTTGCTTTAAAACCTTCAACTTCAAAATATATAATTGGGATTTTATGTGGTAGACCAAAAGAAAGTGTTACATAGTTGTGAAGTGATGCAGCATGTCAACATTTTTACAAAAAAGGTGTAGTATGCATTTTACTCTAATACCCCTAAATAAAATTCAGTGGAAGCCAAATGTTTCTAGCAATACATTAGATTGTGTCAGATGAAGTACAGAATTAAATCCAATTGAGAATCTGTGGTAAGAATTTAAAATTGAGGTTCACAAATGCACAAATGACTTATTTGAATCTATTAAAAAAAAAAAAATATTACAGATTTTAGTCTCTGTATTTACAAAAATGCTGGAAGATACATGCCTCTTAAGACTTAAAGGCAAAGATTTCCTGTCTCCATTAGCTTTTTATAGCATTGTACTAAATGGCTCTGCTAAAAACCTGCTCCAACACATGCATGTAAGTCAGTGTAGTTACTAGTCTGCAGCCTTATGTCCAGAGCTGGACATTCCTCTGGTGGTTGTGTTGTGTAGGAGGGAGCGGTGCACTGACAACACCCTCTGAATAGACGCTGAGTTGCCGAACTGGACCAAATGTAATTACTTCTCGCTCACAATGTCACGCCGCAGACCTGAGCCTGACAGCAACCTCAAAATGGAAAGCACCAGGATTGAATTAACCTCCAGCTGGGAACATTGTTCTTGTGTGTTGGTGTGAACCAGACCTGTGTCGTTTCCATGACTGAAATTCACAGAGTTCTCCTGAACTTGAGCTGTCACGCTATTATGCTGCCCAGAAACAGTTTTCTGAAAATGCTTGGCCAAGCAGCCCGGCTATGTAGAATGTGTTGACTTTTGGCCCAAATGGCCAACCACAAAAGTCAGCTCAGACCAGCACAAGTTAAACCCAAAATAAAGTTAAACTCAAAATCATTTAGCAGATTTAGGTTTAAAGCAATATTTAAATTTTCCCTCTTGTTTTTATGACTGCAAACAATGTTAATTTATGCAGTGATCCAGATTCTGTGTTTAAGGATTTGAGTTAAAATAAAATAAAATAAAATCTTAAATTACAGTGAAGGCAAGATGGCCTTCCTACCTCAAACACTTGGAGCAAATCAAAGAAAAATCACCGAAACATCAGTGGACAGATGCAAAAAACTGATCGACAATGATTCATTTATAACAAAGGATTAAAGGGTTTGATTGGAGTAATGAAGCAATGGCAACTTTTTTACTTACTGAGAAGAAAATAAATAATTTCTGACATATTTTTATTAAAATGCATAACCCCCCTCCCCACTAATTTTACATTTTTGTACCTTTAGAGACATGCCTTTCCGATTTCCTGCCAGAGATAAACTTCTTGGTTGAATGACAAATCTAAATATGCCAGAAGTAAGAATAATTTTGAACTTAGCTTTAAATCATTAACATGCATGTGCTATTTTACTAGAGAAGCACTCATAGGGAATTTGAGGCTTACTCTTGAACATATGACGATATTAGAAGCAGAAACATACCGTGTTTCATTTTTCCTGACTCAATATAAACCTTTGCTAAAGGCTTTGAAATCTGACAGATTACATGCAGTCCATCATGGATGTTAATGAATATTTCCATGATGTGATTTATTTGCTGGGTTGTGTGCAGTAGGCACTGGTTGGAGGGGCTAATATAATGTAACGAGGACTTAAATGAGCTATTAATCTGGTAGACCCAAGGGTAAAAGGACAACACAAAATGGATCTGAGCAGCATGATGTAACCGAGATGCTGGGAGCTGTAGATCATTATGAATTGTTTTTGATTTCATACTTTAAAAGGAATAGATAATTCAAAGAAATGGGGATTTTTATTCCAATGGGCATTCCATCAAAGCAGTACATCCATCATATGTGTAATAACAAAGACATTTTATTATTTATGAATTTAGATGACATTATTGAAAAAGAATTAATGTGGCAATTTACAATACTTATAAACAGACATTTCTTATAAATGACCCAGTAAGGGCTGGAGAGGTAGGTTTGTATTGGTGAACCATCAGAGGCTGCATAATTAAAAATCATTCGGACAGCTGTACCATTTAACCTAGGCGGACCACGTCTTGGTTACTAAGTTATGGGTTGACATACAAGGAAAGAGTGTGTGGTGAGGTAACAAGTGTGTTTTTACATTTTCTAGGAGTCTCTACATAACCCTGGGAACTGAGTCATAATTGCAATTTTGCAAAATCTACCCACATTTAAAGTGTTTTTTTCGTTTTTTAAATCCTGCAAACCACCACTTACCTGCATGCTGGCTGATGCAGTAAACCTTAGAGTTTTTGTGTTTTGGAAGTAGGAGAGCATCTTCTTCCTCCGTGTGGTAGCCTGGAGTAGTGTTGTCTTCTCTTCTCTCATGGAACCAGATGCATTATTGATGGATGGCTGATTGGGAACTCAATTACACAGAGATTACGGTGATGGCAGACACTGGAACACCACTACCCTGTCAGAACTATTGAATTAGAGCAGAGGAGAGGAGTAAAGTGTCCTTCAGAGCCTCTCTTCTCTGCAGACCTCTTGGGGATGCCAAACGGCGGCAGGCTTGTTCATACTTTGACAGGTGACCTTCCAAACAAATGTACCTTCAGCTGGGCAGCCAGCTGGCTGAACACTGCTGCAGCATGCTGCCTCTTGCTTGGACTCTGAAGAAACTGTAATTTAATTTCATTTGGGTTCTAAAAAACACATTGAAATTTTAATAAATTACAGATTAAAGATGATCAGTGATATTGAATTCTGAGGATATTACAGGGGATTTGGCCTTTCCTTTGTTACCTAATCCTACCAAATTGTCTAGCTCTCCTTGTTGTGACGCTGCCATTACGCATGTTTGAGTGAGCTGTGGATATAAAACAAGGGTCATACAGTTCAGTTTTTGCTCTGACTTTTGACATGTTATATTCACAACTAGCATGGTTGGCATAGCTGGCATAACACAAAACAGTATTATTTGAGGATTCCTTTGGAAATGTAGATTCTTACCTTAGGATTTCTCCAGGGCAGGCATGACATTTTCAGATTCAGCACGGTCCAGCAGACAAGGTTGAAAGCCCAAAAGCAATTAAACAGAAAATATTTCTTGTAGTCTTCATTCTTTCTGAAATCAGCTGAAAGTCTTTCTCTCTCTCTAATGCAGCAGGACTGCAGAAACGTAGAAACTCTCCTTCATTCCATCTCTGACTTCATTTCAAACCCATAACTCACACAGAGAATAGTTACCTTTGAGTCTTCTGCTTGCAATAGCAACTTCCACCATGAAGCATGTTGTTGTCAGGCAGAGGCTGGCATGGTGAGTTCACTGATTGAAAAAAGATTGGATTTTTGAGTTTTTGCCTGGCTGGTCACTTTTAAAGCCAGCATATCTGACAGCCGTGTGATTGTGGTAAACTCTAATCGATTGTGTTGCTTTTGATTGAAAATTAGCTAACACAAAGTTTGTTGAATCTACCTAATCTTAAATTGGTTAATTTTGGTCATGTTATGAATAGATGATAAAAGTAAATGATATTTTCTAGTTGTATTCTCACAGAACCAATGAAGCATTAGAGTCCATTTTTTGTGTTGAGTCAGAAAAGATTTGAAGAATTAAATATTTGCATCAAAGTGTGGATTGCACATCATGTGCACCTATGCTAGTGCAGAATTGCAATATTGTGCAAATCTAACCTGAATGCGGTCAATGGGATGCGTCTGTGTGCATTCTGGCATCCGCATGGCAGCATTTGTGTATCCCTCAATATAATTTGATTTATCAAATGACAGCTGCTCATCTCTTTGCGCTAAAGTAGATGCAATGATGAGAAATGCTCAGAATGGGAATGTATGTGCATAAATATTGGAATTTCACCAGAGCTCATTCATATAACATGGCCCACCTGAATGAGAATTGTGCCTTGCAGGGTCGTATGCTATTACAAGTTTAATGCAATATCTGGATTGAGGAAGAGGAGAGCAAGGATAGAGGAAGGCAGGGTGGTGGCGGGGGCATTGGCACCTGAAATGGAAGCATTCATCTTTCTTTTCTGTCGGTCAGCAAATGCGCTCAGAGGAAGAGAAAAAGCAAGGTGAGAAAAGCTGAACTCGAGGAAGAAAAATCATTTTATACGGACTGCACACTGACGCCCATTTAAAATTTTTGTCTTATAGAACTTCCTATTCTGAACTTCAGTTTATTGCCTTCATCAGAGTTGGAGCTCATTTTTCTTCTCTCACAGCTGTTTCATTTGAGGAGAGAATTGATATCAGTCAACAAGAGCAGTTTTATCCCTTTAGCATTTATCATGGAAGCGATTTCTTCATTCCTCAAGTGTCTTCTTCAGTGTGTCTATGAAGAGACCCAGCCTTGAAAGGGACCTTTGTTCAGGTTTTGTGTTGTCAATGGAGCCGGGGACATAGCTTGGATTAGGTGGACAACAGGCAGCTTTCACGGGACTCCTACTTTATCCAGGTCTTCTCCAACAGGCTGGACGGTTCAGAAAAAGACACCCTGGTGAGCCGTGCCCCGCTCCATTGCCCCTGTTTCCTCGAACACTGGGCACGAGTGAGGCCCTGGAGAAAAGGTTTAATAAGGAGTAGAGAATAGCCATTAGCTCCCTACCAACCGCTGTTGATGGAGGAGAAAATAGAGGGACCAATAGACCAACAAGAACTATTGGAGTCTGTGACAATCACATCACGGGGAAACTAATTCCTGTTCCTTTAGGGCTGCTGCTGTCAGCCGATTCTGAGCAGAAAAGACTCATTACAAAACTGAAATGGCAAGAGTTTAAAGAAATGTAGAGTTACATTTCGTCTGATTTGAACCATTTAATCCAGACGACAGCTCCTCCCCCTTAGTAAGTTGTATGTGTGTGTGGGTGCGGGAAGGTTCAGCAGCCTTTCTTCTTTCTGCTGCATTAGCCGTTGCTTTTCCCAATCAAACATGAAGGGACAGGTGGTATAGACTTTTATCTTTATACATAAAGAAGTGACTATAAGGAAAAAAAATATGAGTAACAAACATCTCGTTAAATCATTATTCCACCATGGGTTTAGTAGTAGAAAAGTCATGGTTTTCAACTTCTTCAAAAGTTGAAAACCATTCAAAGTTGATGGCAGTAACTTTAAGTAAACAACACTTACCATTATTTAAAGAAATAATTCCCTTTAAACAAGTGTTTTTGGAAATTAATGTCAGAGTCTTAAAGCATTAGGTGTGGTGCATCAGTAAGAACGGCTCCATTCGGCATCTGTTATAATTGTTGATTAGCCTTGCCTCATTGGTAGGACATAAAGAAAGCTTGACTCTTGATGATTTATTAATGGTCTAGTCTTTGTTTTTTGCAGATTCATTATGAAAATGGTATACACTCAGATTTAAAACACACATAAAGCTCAGTCACTAAAGCTATCTTCAGAATATCCTACAAATCTTAAGTATTACTGTGTGTACAACAAAGATTTATCAAATAAATAGGTTTCACATTAATGTTATTATTTACATGTGAGCTAATGTAATAAGGTCCTTTTACTAAATCCTGATTTGTTTCTTCAGTAACCTGACTAAAAACAGTTTCTCTGCAACCTGCCCCAGATTGTAATCTGAAGCAGCCTGAAGTCCAGGCCAATCTAAATTCAACTTTCTGACCTCCATACGTCCAAAGTTCTTTTTCCATACCATCAGACTGCATGCCTGCATGGTGTTTAAAGGTCAGGTTTCCCACTTTAGTGTCGCATGTCCCTCTACATATTAACGACATAGACGGTCCTGGTTAATCTACAGTTCCTTCTTTACCTGTTGCTTCATGGTCTGAATTTGTCATGGGTTGAGCAAGTCCTTATTATTTGTTTACAGTTTCCTCTCTAGTCAAAGTCATTATTTGTTGAATAAAATCCAGGTGAGCAAAGTTGTCTACAAATTCTGCTTATTAACTTATCAACAGAACATCTTTTTCTGCTTCAGGCTTGAAGATCTGAAGCGCTTATATTTTCTTTTTTAACAACTCTGCAGTCACTTCTGCAGTGTGAAGTTATTCATCGTCATGTGAGGTCTTTTGAGTGTCTTATCACTTCAGAGCGGTAAATCTGATGTGTCTGTTAAGTTTTCGGAGTGACCTCTGTGGTGTGCATGTGCTGCGTCAGTATCTAAGAGCGCTGTCAGTGCGAGCCGCCATGCCACAGGGTTTAACCCCTTCTGCATTGATCCCCAGTTTGCTCCAGGCTGCCGCCTAATTCTCCAATTTTCAGCTGTTAGAGATAGAATTGGAATAATAAACAGCTGAACCTCCCACTAATAATCCTTCTGACCCCTCCCTTACCCCGTCTAACGCTTTCTTACACACATACTCACTTTGTCCCTTCCTCCACAGCTTACCCAGTCCTCCTTAGGCTCACTGAGTGGTGGGTAGAGTTTCCCTGTCTATCTTAATCTATGCCAAAGCCACAAAGGACTAATAAAATGATATTTCCCTGCCTTTAGAGCCTGGAACTCATTATCAGCACTATCGCACACTCACCACATGTGCAACATTCATTTCTGTTTGAGGACACATACAAAGCATTAAGTGCTTCTTTGAGTCGATTATTTTCTGTTTTCTAGAAAAACTGTTCATCTGTTCTCAGCAACAAAGTGGAATATGTCTCGCTCTCTGCATGTCATCAAATACTGTATGCTGATAGCGATGCTGTTTATTGCTTTGATACCAGATCTAGTAGCTGATACTCTGTTAAATGATTTGCACTCTTCCTATTTTACAAGCCACTTCGAATAAGCTGATAAATGTTTTATGTTTAACAACTCTACATAAGATCTACAGTTACAAGCTCACTGTACCCCTTAGTCGTAGAACGGTTCATGGTTCATGTAAACCAGTAAAGGAGGTTCGCCATCAACTGGTTGTCAAATACAGACTTGTAGTTACAATGGATCTCAAATATGTGTAAATATCTCTGTTAAATAATAGGGTTTAGTAGTTTAGTAATGTTAAAAGCATTAGATAAATCATTGGAAGTGTTGGGTTTTTCTTTAATCAGACATGTACACTGTGCAAAGACAGAGTCTGTATTGGGTGAAAAGTATAGAAGTGAAAAAGCCACTATAACCTCACTGCTCATTCAATTTGAGCATTCAGTCTTCTTGGGTAGGGATTTATCAATATACCACAATATTTGCCAAGCCTACCCTGCAAATGTTCTCCATTTGTCCTGTTTGCAAGTGTGAAGTAGATTTTTCATTTAAGAAGAAATGTATTATTTGCATCATACAGTGAGAGCAGAGGGGGTGCAAACTATTTAAACAACAGGTGTCTGCTTAACTTTCCCAGGCAGGTTGTCTGGGAACTTGCTGTTTTTCCCGTGGCCTTCCCAGCACAGAGATAGAGTGTTT